>MU225682.1:5809838-5823980 GCA_018584345.1 Thuja plicata | reverse complement strand
AGTCATGTCATTGTATCTTGCTACACATTTTGAACTCATTGTTATAATATATTATTATGTTCATTGTCTTGATCAGAAGTATGGAATATTTCTACCTAGTGAAGATCATTATTATTTAATGCAAATTCTGTTGTCAGTTTTTCTTTTTTTATAAATCACCACTGTCTTCTCAATAGGTATCTTTGTTTTTATGTTTCCTTCATTACTTTGTCCTTGCATTATATGTTGTTATAATTTGAGTTTTATGGCTCTGATGAGATATTTATTATGATGCTTACTGGCTGCAGATTTGTAACATGATTTAATGGAGAAAGTATCATCTTTGGAAAAAAAGAGAAGAAAATAAGTTGTTTCCTGACGATCCCAAGTGATTTTAGAAATTCTAGATGGAAAGAAGATGGAACCACCTAAGCAAGGGTCATACATTGCACAAAACTCTATGACTCAAACTTGGGATTCTAAGGCTAAAAAATGTTCATCAATGGAACAAAACATTGCTTCTAAAGATTTGACTTCTCATGATATAAAACAAAGATAGAAGAAGAAAAGGCAAAACAAGAATAAAAGAAAAAACCCAATAGAAGCCAATCCCTCTGATAGTAATGCTATATTATATGGTTTCGCAAATAGGTATTTATTGATCTCCCTCTTGAAGCTTAAATTTTTGTTTTCTTATGATATAATATTTTTCAGTTGACTTTGAACAATTGCTAGGGTTTGTATTTGGAACATTGTGTGAGGAGAAGGGTTCTTGGATATTATTGAAGGGAATATTCTTATTAAATTGCTTTATTCAAATGTTTTAGGTGTGACCATGAATAGGTTTCCTCGGGTAATTCTTAAGAACATTGGGGTTTGTACAAGTTTTAGCAGTCCAATATCAAAAAATAATCTAGCGTTCAATAAAAAAATCATCAAAAAGATGGAAGCCTATGCTAAAGAATTATAAATCAGCTGGTCAGGCTTGCTGTTTAGCATCATCCACTCTAGTGACCTATTCGATTGTGGTTAGTATCTTTTTAATTTATCTCTTGTGATAGTATATTCACTTGTTTCTTTTAGGCTTTGATACTCAAATTTGAATTCTGAAATCTCAATGCCATTTGTCTATTTTTTTTGAGCTTTGGAAATGTCAGTTGTTACTGAGTCTGGCAACACAGTAGGATGTTAGTTATAACTGAATTTTCCATTTCAAAATGTTAGATGTTCTACAGAACAACAATCACAATCAAGCTCACAATCAGGCTCACAAGCGACACAAACAATTCAGTGCCAACAATCAGAGATATCCAATGCACCATATCAGGGTAAGAAAACCTCTAGCTAGTATATACAAGGAATTAAAACTTTTGGTTTGATTTATGTAGCCTATTTTAGCTATAGATTTAGCATCATTTCTTCTTTTATACTTTTCTATTGAGTTTGGCACTTCCATTATCATACACACAACCATCGATAGATTGCACTTCTGGTCAATGACAATTATTGCATGAATCAACACTTAGAAAGAAATAAAGAAACAATTGAAGAAAGTATTAATGACTTCACCAAAGGTTCTTGCTGACAGATTAGAGATGATCATTCATGGATGCTTTTCACTGCCCATTTTATTGCAAATGTTTCTCTTCTCCCTATTCTCAATTAGATGATTTTTTTTTTTGTTCTAAGTAGTCAATATTAGATGTCAAAATATCTCATAGAAATAGAGCAATTTAAAATTCAAAATAGAAAACATCCCAAAGGTTCATTTGTTATGAAAATCTAACTCATGCAAATTGTATCATTCAGTTACAACTTTCAATACATTAGTAGTTGAAAAGTGTCCATAAATGGAACCATCATGGAGCTCACAGCCACAAAGAGGGTTTCATTGTGTCATATATTAAACATAGAAGCTCATAAGGAAAGGCAATGCCAATAATGAAAACAATAATAATATTTGGAATATAGTCATGTGTCATTATAGTGAAGGGATAGAGAAATTCTATTGAACAATAAATACATTTTGATCCATGAAAAAATCAAAGATAAAAGAGTCTAAGGAACACTGATGAAAATCGCTATGAATGCGGTGCTTTGTGCTATGTTGGGCATGGAAATTCTGAAAATAAATATGTTACTGGACAAGAATATATGCTACAAAAGTAATCATTGTAATATCAATATCAGTCATTGAGGGCACTCACAAGCTTGTAAGACATAATTTTTGGTCATTCAGAGCACAGTTTACAGATATTACAATAACAGATACATCATATGTTTTAAGAGCAGTAAGAGTAAAAAAAAAAATTTAACACATTGACAGGCTGCTATAAAGGTAGATACATGATAATAATGGATTTCAGTGCTAAGAGAAATAACATTTGAATGTTAACATCATGAAAATATTTTACAAAATGAGAAAATGTTGACAGAATTATGACAGTCATAGGATCTAATATCAATAAGTATAATGACAAGTGACACTATTGTTACCACTACAAGAATAATTTCAGCATAAGGATGTTAAATAATGACATTAGTGAACCCGAATGCATAATGAGAAGTAACAAACAAGATGAAAGTGTGGATTCAAATCACTAATACCAACAACTCTAGTAATGCCAATAAATAGTATTATTTAAAGTTATGCTATGAAATGATATAAGGGAATAAAGATTATCAAAGCCTTGATGTCTCACACTGTAGCATCACCCAAAGAACAATGTAATACTACTAAGAGAAATAATCAATAGTACATAGCCAAGGCATAGCAATGACTTTCATTGTAATGGTAGATTTTTGTCATGAAATCATATACAATTACCTCTTTCCCTGGAGCTTTTCAAGCCAATAGACAAATGGAGAGCAGGCCATCCATTGGAGTCCCAATTGATGTGTATATGAATGGAAGAGATGGTGTCACTCATGACTCCAAAACTTTAGTAGTGCTCTGCAAACTCCATAAAAAAAGAGGAGAAAGTTAGTAAAACTTTTTGTGGTTGTGATTGCAGAAAGAAGGTCAAGGCCACATTGTGTCCTCCATGAGAGCTCTCCTGTGATGAAATAACCAAAGTAACAAATGATGACTTATTTACCCAAAAAGGAATATGGAAGTTATACAAGGGAATTCTAAATGAGGATGGGTGTTCTGAATATAATGTCATGGTGAATATGTTTGAGGCCTGCTCTTTTGAGACCTATTTCAAGACCAGGTATGCCCCCCACAAGATGAAGCCTCCCACACCCCCAACAAAGTTAAAAAATAAGAATACTTTCTTCACGTGAAGGTTTTGGTAAAAATATTGGCAACTTGCTTGGATGTTGAGAAATAGTAGATTGATGACTTGTCCATGAATGAGAACCCCAATGTAGTGTATCTAGATGTCAATATGCTTTGTCCTTTGATGATGGATTGGGATACATGAGATTTGAGTAGCACATTGATTGTCTCAAAATATGATTGATGGTTGTTTAGATTGAATACCAAACTCAATGAGAAAATTCTGAAACCAAATAGCCTCAGTTTTGGTATTCGGCTTCAATAGAAGATGGACCAATAACAAATTGCTTCTTTCTCTCTAACAAACAAGTCTTGAACCAAGTGAGAAGCTATAAGTTGAAGTCATTAACTTATAGCTTCTCACTTGGTTCAAGAATTGTTTGTTAGAGAGCAAGAAGCAATTTGTTATTGGTCCATCTTCTATTGAAGTCGAGTACCAAAACTGAGGCTATTTGGTTTCAAGATTTGTTTTTTTTTAAATTCAATTTTTGTCAAATTTTTCACCTTCATTGGTAAAAATAGAAAGAGTTTTCTCAAAATGTTTTGACCATTCTGTTTCGAAAGCTTGCATCATGGGTTTGGCATCCTGGTTGAAATAGAAAGAGTTTGGTCAAAATGTTTCGACCATTCTATGCCGAAAGCTTGCATCGTGGGTTTGGCATCCTGGTCAAAATAGAAAGAGTTTGGTCAAAATGTTTTGACCATTCTATGTCAAAATATTGCATCATGGGTTTGGCATTCTGGTCGGAAGGGTCAAACATTTTGACCAAGCTTGGTCAAAACATTTCAATCAAACTTGGTCAAAACTTTTCAAACATTTTAACTGAATTTGGTCAAAACTTTTTGGGCGTTTCGACGAACGTTGGTCAAAGTTTCAACAAATAATGTGGGCATTTGAATACGCTAATTTTGACCAAGTTTGTGTCAAAATTTCAGCATTAACAAGAATGTTTTGATCTTTTGAAGATAAAAATATCGACAAAGCAATTTGTAGGTCTTTTGACCAATCTACGTAGATAATTCAACCAATTTTTGTCAAAAATAGGGGCCAATTTTACTAGTGATAGAAGCTAAAAGGTGATACCATTGGTATGGGATACAGTGTAGCTCAAATTGAAATCAATTCAATACAAGAAAGAAAGAAATCACAAGAGACATCTAATGAAGCAAAGAAGACTGAGAATATTGCAGAGGCTAAAACTGAACCACCTAAAGATGAACTCAAGCAAGTTAACAGAACTTGTTATGCTTGTAAAAAAATGGAAACTTGGAAAGAGATTGTAAATAAGTAAGACCTTTTAATGGTTATTGTTACTCGTATAATAATTTTGATCACAGGGCTATACATTGCAAACAAAATTAAATAAATCAGTCTCAACAAAACCAAAGAAATATGACTTAATACAATCAAATAAATCAACCTCAAAGAAACCTTCAGAACATTACATGTCAGATATGTAATTAAGATGGACACACAGCCAATAAGTGCATCATGATGAATAACAACATTAGACCTCCTATCATTTATCATTCATATGGAAAAGCTGGACACATATCAAGGTTTTGTAGGTCAAGAGAAAAAAGACAAGAGAATCCTAAAAAGTCACTATTTGAAGAATCAAGAGAAGTTAAGTTTGTACAAGCCAAAACTGATTTAGATAATGAAGAGAACAAGGTAGTAGATGCATCCTCAGTGGACGCACCTTCTACTACTAGATAGTTGACCCTCATGGTCTTAGGGGGAGCTCTTCTAACTCTAAATCCCTGCGTGGATGGTATACTCACCTCCAAGTATGCGCCTATGGATTCATGTATGTAATCACAAAATAAGGTCGTATGCATGAACAAATTTCCTTTACTTCATTCAGAATAAAGTTTGAAATTCTCTCTGGAAACCACTTTACGCCAATGGGCATTAAATGCAATAATATTTTAGATAAATTGGTAAAAGATCTTTAAACCTCACTGTGCATTCAAGATTGAGCATTTAGAGAGAAATTAATAATTGAGCATCAAAACACTTCAGGTTAAGGAATTGGTTGGTTTGCAAATGGATTAAAGATTGAAATGGAACCCTAGTAGTGATGTCATTTCAAAATCACCATGAAACCCTACTTAATCAAGTTACAAGTAAGTATGGAAACCCCTATTGCATTCGACATTTCTAAAAGAAAGAGATTTGTCTTTAAGAAGCATCCATTCCAAGTCTATATTAGATGATGTTGAAGGAGAACTCTCTAAGACTCCGCTCGGAGTCATACACATGGAAGACATTCATGCTTACATCTACTATAAGAAGGAAACCATTGGGGACAACAACCCAACAACTCTCATGGCTTTGATGATAAAACCTGATTATTCATTCAAAGATGAATATGCGCATCTCACAAACAACCCTATTTTTGAGTATTCTAATGCGCATGAGTTCTATGAGCTAGAATGGGTCAAAATCCTATTGAGAAGGATACATGATGACCTTTATTGGATTGGTGAAGTTCCTATCCACATAACCTTAGACCTAATTTATGAAATGATTGGACTTCCTAAGACTGGACCAGTTCTTCCCACTGGTAAGGATGTTAAAAAGAAGGTTGAACAAGTTTTCTTATCCAGAAGTGATAGGCATGACATGATAGTTGATCCGATTGAGGCCGATGACATCAAATTGGTTACTATGATTCTAGGTTACAAGTTCCAGCATGCAAGTAGCTAGTGTACTTGCACCAATTAAGATGGTAAAGGATAATACTCAATATAACCTATGTGAGATATTACGCGCATAGATGATTAATAAAATTAGAGCTGTCAAGCATGACAAGAGAAAAATATTCATATTTGGCTCTTTGATCATCTATCTCTACTTCCACATTGTTGGTAAAGTTGCCAATCTTTACCTAGATAGGAGTAAACCTACTATGTCTTAGATATCACTCAAGGCTACATCAGAAAGTAGTGTGAAGGATTCAATGGACATGGAGATAAAAACATTCAGGATCAAAATGCAAAAAAGGTTTAGGATACCAGAAAAGATAGTTGATAAGTACAAAGATACTATATGCTTCATGGTAGAAAATGATTGTACTTGCATGGAGGCTGTTGAGCCTAGAACCAAATGGATTCATCCACTTGGATATGAAGTTGAAGAACACGTGTTGGAAGGATATGCACAAGTTCTTTTGTCTGCGCCCAAAGATCGAAATGAACCAAGATGGGGAACATACAAAGAAAAGACAAATCAAGTCAATTCTATCTTATATAGTGCTGACAACAAAAGGAAGGCATCAAGGATTACCTCAAACATCCTAAAAGTTCATGGGGTTACACAAGAAGACCTAGACAGAGCTAGGGAAGCTAAGATTGCTAAAGAACTTGAGAAACTCCCATAGAAGTGAAAATGGAAAAGTTTGATGATATGCCTAAGAAAAAGAAGAATAAATCTGATGAAGGTAGATCTGCACCATCAACCACCATTGATCTAGAATCCTCTCCACCTTCTGTACCTAGTAAGTTAACCAGAAGGAAGAAGCAAGTTGCTACAAGTCATCCATCCTCAAGGACCACAAGGAGCAAGGTAAAGAACACTCAAACCTCTTCTAAGGTAGGATTTAGACCTAGTCTAATAGTCCTAAAGAACATAATTGTTAATGAAGGAAGACTAGAATCTATCAAGAATGTCTATGAAAAATACCAAGAGATAGACAAATTAGAAATTTATTCTATGATCATCTCTCACATGATTAAGTTCAAAAAGATAGTATTGGAACTTAAAATAGTCATACCAGACAAGGTATGGAACATACTTGATGTATTAAAGAGGCAAGAAATTGAAGAGGATATGAGGATAAGAGAAGAAACATTAGATAGTCTTCTCCTTGTATGCTCGCATGATGAGAAAGCCATACTATTGGATTTGGTAAAACCTCATCTCAGAACTAAAACTAGAACACTTCATATCATGAATAAAGAGCATGATCTACTTGGTGAAGAGACCCAACAAGCATTTGAGTGAGTATTTCTAGATATACATATGTATCCATCAATGATGCCTATAACAAAGGTAACTCTAGTTCGTCCCAAACAAGTTACAGAACTAGTGATTCAAAATGCGCCTAAGACAGGTCCATAGGTTTTAGTGCCCTCAGTTTCAATATCTTTTGATACAGTCAATGATTCAGGAGAAACTATTGTGATTGATGATATCAAGATATCCATGACCACTTCTGACAATGATATGGACAAAGTTGAAAAAGCATTTGTAAGCACTGGAGAGACAAAGAAGGTATGCACTGATGACACATCTTTACAAGATGAAGTTCCCTCTAAAGATTCAACAGATTTGAATAAAGAGGAAGACAATAAAACTAATGAAACACCAGTTATGGAGATCCCAGTAAAAATTGAATGTATGGATACTAGTTAGAATACTATATTCACCCCATCCATTCAACCATCAACTTCATTATTGTCAAGTTTAACTCCTGACTCAGCAATTTTAGACACATGGGGAGAAGAAGACTTGATCAAGATCAGTGTCCTAGCCATGGAAAAAGCCAAAGAGAAACAAGTTATGAGAAACCTTCTCTTTTTGGAGTCAGTTAACATTCTAAATAACCTAGGGCCCACAGACAAGAAAGTTGCTAAAATTTAGTCAGTTGATGATGTAGATAGCATCCTAACAAGCTTCAAGGCACACTTTACAAGTTTAGTAGACTCAGCTACTAAAACTGCAGAGGAAGAGTATAAAAAGGAAAGATTGAATGAATTTTTAAATAATTTTTCTTTAGATTTAAATTCATTAAATATTGGTTAGACAATATTGAAAGAGTTGGCATCAAAATGAAGAAAGGTAGTAGCAAATTGCATGGATAGAGACAAACTCACCTTTGAGCATATCAAAAAGATAGAAGAGGAAGATATCTTGGTTGACAACATAAGATAATCAGTTGAAACATCATCTCAAGACATAAACATCTACAAAAATATCTATCAAGGGCAGATAGACAAGATAGAAAAATCTAAAATAGAGATCAGTAAGATAAGAATCAGGCAGACTCAACTGAGAAATGCACTTGCGCCCTCCTTAGCATTTTTGAACAAGAACATCAAACAGATAGATGAAACCAATGCTACCTATGATCAAGGACTCAGCATGGATCTGACCAAGATTTAAAAGCTTTCATAATCCCTATGTGCCCATCTACAAATAGTTGATGCACTAAAGGCATTCTGGCAGCAAGAGATCAAGAATCTGCAGATAGCTTATCCAGATGTATACTCAGAGTAAGTACTCAGGGACTCAAAATTTTGACACCTTTATCATTAATGTGAAAGGGGGAGTAATATATATAAGGAGTATGTGTATATGTTATATATATGTTAAGAAGTATGAATAGAAGAAGATGACATACAGTTTTTTGGTGTTAGTCTAAGTTTGAGTAACTTGGCCACATTCCTTTGTTGCCATTAATGAAAAAGGGGGAGATTGTTGGAAAGTTGACTCTTAGGGAGAATGTGACTTAATTTGTGTTTTCATTATGGCAACAAAGTCATATGAAGTTTTTTCAAGTAAACTTGTAAGACAAAATGGCTAAGTATAGAAGACAGAGCAGAACAGAGATATACAGTCGATAAAAGCACCAACACACATGCGTACGAATGATTTAGACTAAATTCCTTCAGACATAAGATCTATGATATGTTTTTATTCTTACCTTATACATGCATGGTACAGACTGTCAGTATGGATAAGTTATAGAAAGATCAAGTACACTAGCAGTTCAAAATACAGAGTATGAAGCCGACTTCAGTCTTTTGATTAGTGTGTAATATTTTGTTGTGTAAAGGCTAAGCACCTATTGTAATAAGTTTGTAATCATGTATTAAAAATTATTGTAAACACACTTAAGCCAATTTTTTTGGAAGCATTGCGAATGTTGTTTTGGGCCGACTAAGGTCTTGTTTATAGTCGCGTTTATTCAGGCATTAACATATATATATATATATATAACATGAAAATATGTATTAGAAAGTGTCAAAGATATATGTAGAGAAGAGATATAAAATAACAGTATAAGATGTCATAATGAGATAAATCTCTTGAAGAGTATAAGAGCATCAACACATAACCAAAACTGATTAGACAAGTGTGTCACATACAACAGTTCAATTTTGGATATAGTGTATATCTATTATCAAGGAGGTTGTAGCCTTCATCCTATTGAGTAGTGAGCTTCTTGGACAATGAGTCGTCACCCCTAACAAGGTTATTTGTAAAAGAATCCTAACTGGGTCAGACCCTTAACTAGGTCATTGTACTTGCATTGTAAAGATTGCTCCTAATAGGGCAAAGGAACTTTAAACAAGTTCATTATACTAGTGCAATATTTGTGGGTACTAATTCCCACCGGGGTTTTCCTCTGATCAAGGTTTCCCCATAATCATATCATGTGTTATGTGTTCTTGTATTAAGCTTCAATTGATATATATTTGGTTTATGTTTAAAGTTGCTAAAATATAATAAATAGACAAACACTGATTCAACCCCCCTCTCAGTGTTTCTAACAGAGTGTGCACTCGGTTAAGAGATTTGTAGTTGGACTATTAAATCCACCTTCCTTGAAAGGATTTTTACACTTTGTTCTACTTGTTAGAATGATATAAAATTACAATTTGACTTGGTAAATGCAATCTCCTATTGCTGATATAGATCCATTTAAGTTTACATGAATAATATTATCACCTAATGTGATTGAGTAATACCTCTGATTCTCGATAGCCTATGTTCTTGGTTCTTGCTAACCAAATTCACTTTTTGTTGTTCTGGTTCTTGAAACTTTCAATCTGATCCATAGATGTGCTCGTAGGCTTTATTCATCCTCTCTTTCATATTCACATATTTTTTTATAATGAATGATTGCATCATCTATTTATAAGATGGATTGACATCATCAAGTTTCATGAAAAACAATGTTAACTCTAAGATCAGGTTTACAAGTCCACCTTGATCTCCTAGTATATGTATTTTAAATCAGTTAGACTGATTAAAGAACTTAAATTCATATTTCTTGTCCCTAAAGAAATGGATTTAAAAAAAAATCAAGATTCTATAAATAGAATAAGATTGATTTATTTGACGTGGAAGTCAGATCCACTTTTTGGAGGCTACAACTGACTCTCAATTTCTATTGGTCAGTTATGCTCTGAAATTAGTTGATTGTCTTTTGGTTTTTTTCTCTCAGTTTTCTCTTTAACCATCTTTCGGTGTATTCTTACTAAAAGTGTTGTTTGCATACTAATGGAAAATTTATGTCATCATATACACCTTTGGCATTATTTTCAAAGAGGGAGAATGAATGATTGATGATCTAAGAATAGAAAGAGGGAGAATAAGAAAGAACAAATTGAGGGAGAATAAGAATATAGAGAAAAGAGAGAATGAGAAATGAACTCAGAGGGAGTATAGAAGGAACAAAGATGTTATAGTATGACATCATCAATTGATAATATTTCCATCAATGCCAAAGAGGGATATTGTTACTCAACTGATGAAGATGATGATGACGACCGAGATCATGGGTATACAAGATTTTAGAAGGGATTAGATCAATTTTTATTTTTTCATTGATGTCAAGCAATTGATTTTTGGTTCATATTGAATTTACATATATTTCAAAGTTGATTTAATTGGGCAATTAATAAAGATGAGACAATGATAAGTTCATATTGTGACAGTTGTTTTCTACGTTATCAAGTTGGTAAAATAGATTGGTGAAGTCGGTAAGCTAAATAGTTATGTTACATGTTGGAGATTTTTATTGTAAAATCATATATAGAAGCAATGCTTGACTCTATGAAGCCAAAATTATGATTATGTCAAGAAATATGTCTGATTAATGAGGATTAAATCCTCCTTCACTTTGAGTTCTATGAGCTTAGGCAGGTATACCTCACTTCTACCTTAAATATTTAGTAGTTCTTCAACAGGCAGAAATAGTATGTGTAATCATAAAATAAAAATAGTAACAGTTTGTATCAACATTTGATAGGAACCACATAATCTAACATATCATATTAGTGCCTTATCCAATGGGCATGGAGTGACTTAAGATGAAAATACCTCCAATAAAAAGGATTCATCAAATGTAAATCCTACAAATGATCACTGAATCATACTATGCCTTACACAATCCATTCACACTTATTACAAGCCACTAGTACATTTGAGACCTATTTTCGATGGCTATGCATCACTTTTTTGACACTGTCCCGTTGGCCTAGCGACAGAGACAAGTGTTGCAGTTTTGGTGTTGGAATTAATGATGGTTGTACCATTTGTCATTATGGTGATGGTACTAACCATCACAATATGAGCCGGATATGATGTTTACCATGCTATCATTACATATTTAGCTGTCACTATTACAACACATAGGCATCGCATGTTATCTGTCGCTATTACGATACGTAAGCGTCACATCTCATCTGTCACTATTACAACACATAGGCGTCGCATGCTATTTGTTGCTATTTTAGACATGCAATGAATTCGCTATACATGCGACATCGAGCCATTGGTAATTTTGCAATAGCCCGATGTCGCATGTATAGCAAATTTGTCACATGTCTAAAAAAAGTGATGTCTAGGTGTCGCAATACGAGCTGGCTATAATGTTTATCATGTCATAATTACATTTTATCTCTTTCTATTACGACAAATAGGCATTGCAGAATAAGTGTCAAAAGTACGATAGACATGTGACAAATTTGCTATACATGTGACATCGAGCCGTTGGCAATTGCCAATGGCTCGATGTCTCATGCATTTTTTAGTGTCACTTTAGAGTTTTTAAGAGTTTAGTGTCCTAGTGTCACTATTTTTAGTAATTGTGGTTTTACTTATTTTGGAAGAACTCAAAAGTATAACACGTAAGGGCCAGACCTAATGCCTCAAGGGCTCATCATAGATGGCCTTGCCTACATAACTCATAGAGACATCATAGTTTAGGTTTAACTTTAAAACTAGTCTTTTAAAGGATAGTAGAAGTGGTATCAATCCTCTTTATCCAAAGGGTATCAATGGCATTTCTCTCTAAAGATTTACATAAGTCACATGAGTCACCTGATACATATTCTAAAGATTACATATTAGACAATAAACAATTAGAGCTACATAAAACTAAATACAACATGACATGGTAGTAATGAATAACCCACCCTTGAAGAGAGAGATATGGTACTTTTTCAATGTAGAAATTGGAAGTTGTTATTGGTCAATCTAGATCAATTGGGTCTACTAAAACCTCATGAGATTGAGCTTGTGTTAAGGCTATGATAAGGAATGCTCACATGTCTATAGTAGGATAGAGCATCTATGATTCGTTGGAAATGCTTTTCTAGTGGTAATGGTAGGATGTCATATTTATGTTGTGAATCTTCTTTATCCAAAGGGTATCAATGGCATTTCTCTCTTCACTAAAATCGATGGTGCAGAAGATGCTTTGCATCATTTGGGTATACCACTCAATTTCTATACCTAATGGATGCAAAGAAACCTTCTACACCCCTTATTCTATTGAAGATAAAGGACATTGATCCCCTTTTGATAAATAGTCTTCAAGAAAGATAGATGGTATATATCCTACAGTTTCTACTTGAAAAGCATTCCCAAGGGAGAAAGAGATAAAAAACTCAACAACTAGTCAGTAACAATAATGAAAATAATAAATAAGTATGCCAACATAATGAATAAGTGGGCAAAATACATTGACCCAATAACAAAAAATACATTACAAATTCCAAGTTCATAGTCTCAATGAAATAAATAGTGTATAAAACAATATATGGTGCACAACATCAGCAAGCATACAATGACAACAATAACATTGCATGATGCCCAAGCTCAAATTCAAAACAATAAGTGTATTAATGTATGATCTAATAGAAGCAACCTCATTGATCATTACCTTTGACTCATCCATAATTATAGAAGAGATAACTACCTACAACTATATTTCATAAGGCATTGAAAACTAGTTTCGTAAAGAGATGCAAACTATGTAAAATATTGGTAAGGGGTGGCAAGATCAAGAAAGAACTCAAAATTACAAGACCTAAGGGACAGACCTAATTCCTTAGGGGCTCATCATATATGGCCTTTCCTATGTAACTCAAAGAGACATCGTAGTTCAGGTTTAACTTTAAAATCAGTCTTTTAAAGGATGGTAGAAGTGGTATCAATCCTCTTTATCCAAAGGGTATCAATGCCATTTCTCTCTAAAGATTTACATAAGTCACATGAGTCAAATGATACATATGCTAAATATTGCATAGTAGAGAATAAAAAATTAGAGCTACATACAACTAAATACAACATGACATGGTAGTAATGAATAACTCACCCTTGAAGAGAGAGATATGGAACTTTTTCAATGTAGAAAAAGGAAGTTGTTATTGGTCAATCTAGATCAATTGGGTCAAATACAACCTCATAAGATTGAGCTTGTGTTAAGGCTATGATAAGGAACACACATGTGTCTGTGGTAGGATAGAGCATCTATGATCCCTTGGAAATGCTTATCTAGTAGTAATGGTAGGATGTCATATTTATGTTCTAAAGATTCTTTATCCAAAGGGTATTAATGGCATTTATCTCTTCATTGAAATCAAGGGTGCAGAAGATGCTTTGCATCATTTGGGTATACCACTCAATTTCTATACCCAATGGATGCAAAGTAACCTTCTGCACCCCTTATTTTATTGAAGATAAAGGACATTGATTCCCTTTTGATAAAGAGTCTTCAAGAAAGATAGATGGTATATATCCTACTGTTTCTACTTGACAAGCATTCCCAAGGGAGAAAGAGATCACAAAATCAACAACT
>MU225682.1:5769519-5780589 GCA_018584345.1 Thuja plicata | reverse complement strand
AGATTTTAATACTTTACTCCTTCACATTCAAATAGAAAATGAGGAAAGAATCAGTTATGAAAACTGAAAAGTCATCAGGAGAAGCTGAACGGTTGCTAGAGATGTTATTTATTGTAAATCATTTTTCAAGACAAGGGGTTCTTCTTTTCTACAAGAGTAGGAAGTGCTGGAGTAGAGGGAAGACATTACTTTCTTTTATGCATTTCATTTCATATCATTAAAGGTTGAGAGTTCTGGTTTTTGTAATATATTTGACAGAGGTTGTGAGAAAATAAAATCAGAGTATTCTTATTTGTTGTGTTCAAAGAAAAGATGGGTTTTATTCTGAATCAGAGCATTTGGTTATTACTTTTCTGTTTATAATCCATCAGAGTATTGTTGTATTCAGTTTTGGGCATTATCTTGCATCTTGTGTTAAGTACTGGATGGGCTGTAGATCTTAGTATTTGCAGACATTCCTATTACACAAATTGGGATTACCTAACCTTCATTTTCATTTTAGTTTCACTGCATTTGCATAAGTAGCATTCATATTGCATTACCAATGCCGGGGAGTCATAGGAAATGTGAATTATTGGAGTTGGCTAGGTTTAGGGTTGAATTCACTGCCCGAGTTAGTTCAGTCTGGGGCTGACTTGGTTTTCCTCTTTCGTTCTCAGGTTAAGAATGTACGTAGTTAGTTTAGGAATAAACCAAATTCATTGAATATCATTCATAAGGGAGTTGTACCTTTCAATTCAAAGGAAATATATCAATCTAGTGATAGATTATCCAACTGTTGGTATCAAATTATTTCTCACAGATTTGGGCATTTGAGAGTTAAATAAAAAAGAACAATCTGTTTACCAACAACAACAAAACTCAAGAGTATATACAAATGTAGAACCTACAAGAAACCAGCACAGCTAAAACCAACTACTGAAAATAGGAAAGATCTACATCTCTGCAACTTATTTCCATGGTTTGAAAGAGTCAAACCAAGCCTGGTGATGCAAGGCCATCAACAAAATTTATGATCCATCTTGCGTCTATAAAAAATAAAATTCTCTACTCCGTGCTCTGGAAACAAACTGAAACAATCTCTTTCATGTGTCTGATCTGACCTATTATCAGGTAGCATTAGCTCTTCACAAAAGGTATAAGCATATTCATCAATAAAGCCAAAAAGAAAAACATATAGATGAAAAACATGTGGCACATGTATGTTGCATTCATCAATTAGAAAAAATTGAGACCCAATGCAATAATCAATATTGTCTAATTCACTTCCACATCTAGAACAATCATCATCTAGCTGAGAAAAGCACTTGTATTCTACCACATTGCTGGAGTCATCATTTATAACATCTGGTTTCTTAAAAGGAAATAGATCAGAAACTAAACAAGAAGAATGTTGATCATCATCATCATACCATGAAATCTCAACACCATGATTCCTATTCTCCTCTACTGAAATACCATCTTGCATCACATCACTGGTTTGCACATCCATATCTAAATTCTCTAAAGAATCAACTTTAAAAGTATCAAAATTACACAAACCATAATCATGTTGGTGGGTGGGAGGGAAAAAATCAATACATTCATTATAAACACGTGTAACTTGAGCGACTAAGAGACTATCCTGCGATGGTTTAATGCAAGATTTAGAATCTAAAAAATATTCAAAATCTACACAATTATCCCAACCAACACTCAACATGATATTAGGAATATCTTCATCCCTTGAATCTGAGATGACACTAATGCTTTCATCATCTGATAAATCATATTCCATCTTGTTTCAGGCAAGTAATGCAAAAGCAGAAAGAAAATCAGAAACACACATGTCACAATCAAAACCTACTGACTCATATTCTCTATGAAACTCAATGTGTCTTGGGCATGAGGATTCATAGCTATCCCTCCCTAAATATCATAGATATACACAAGACAAAAAAATCTGAAATTTGTTCACTATGAAGTGAACCACTACCATCATCCTCATCCTCCTCTCATAAGCAGTCACTAGCAACATTTTTATTTTTCCAATCATTTTTCTCTTTCTTATTGGAAAAATCTTTGGCCTCATACTAAGAAAGAGCATCACTTCCCTTATTATAAGAGAGAGCATCCATACTAGACACATCTCCTTCATAAGTTCTATCATTCTCAATAACAACATCACTAGATACAACCTCCAGTGTATCTTCCAGTTCAAGATCTGAAACATTAATTATCCAATCCCTAATATGCACATAACATTCTTCCCTCAAGGAGGTTTTCCAATGGGTTGATTTAGGAAAACAAAGTTCCAAAAAAAACCAATAGATGTAGATTCTTGAAATTAAATACCCCTTGGAAGCTCATCATATGCATCACAAAAACTTTCATAAAATAAAGATATTGATAGATCCTTTTCCTTCCCACCTTCATTCTTATTAGCAATATGCAATCCTCTTGGATGCCTTGGTTTAACAATGTAAGCTCCTCAAACTTATCCATTTTAACTAATACAATACTTCCATATGATTTTGCAAAATGCAACTCAAATCTTGAAGC
This sequence comes from Thuja plicata, assembly GCA_018584345.1. Classification (NCBI taxonomy): domain Eukaryota; kingdom Viridiplantae; phylum Streptophyta; class Pinopsida; order Cupressales; family Cupressaceae; genus Thuja; species Thuja plicata. The sequence goes on along the minus strand of MU225682.1, from coordinate 5,778,048 downwards.
ATGTAAACCTCTATTCACACCCTTTTCCTTTTCTTAGTGATTGGGTCACTTAATAAGGAAGCATTCTAAAATTTCAAAAAACAATACTTGGATGTGTTGTAATAGTTGCAAGATACTGATCTGAAGTCACCTCCAAATCACCTGAATAATTTGGTAGATTTGCCACCTCCTTTTAGAGGAAAAATCTGAATCAGTTGAGAAGCTTTTCTCAACTCTGGCCTTCTTTAAATCAGAAAACTCACAACACACCCCAATATAGGGTCCTTTATTTGATTCCTCTCTTGAATATACTCATAGTCATAGGAGTCTCATTATCTACTACCTGTTTACTTCAATTCCACCTCTTGTTTGTATTCTTTTCTTCAATCATGCACATTGGTGCAAATCAAAGAACTCAGAGTCGCCACTCACCACATGTGAGACAATATTTGTATAAATTTTAGAACTAGGAATTTCAGACCATATGCAATGATAGACAAGAAAAATAGACTGAATCTTATAAACATAAGGAATATCTCTTTAAAAACCATGACTCTATAACCAAACTTTGGGATTGACTTAGCAAGGCAAGGACACAACTCACTTACACTCACTAATCACTTTTGTTTCTATGTTCCCCAGTAGATTCGCCAATGTGTTGGTGTGACTCAGATGTGAAAACTCAGCTGGAATTTGATTTAACTTAAAACACCAAAGATTTTCTAAAAATCTCAAGAAGACTATTTCATCTCTATCCCCAGCGGAGTCACCTATTTGTGGGAGATTTTTCTTGCAGAATCCTATATAGAAGCAATGCTTGACTCTATGAAACCCAAATTATGATTATGTAAAGAAATAATTCCAATTAAAGAGGATTAAATCCTCCTTCACTTTGAGCTCTACAAGCTCAGGTGGGTGTAACTCACTTCTGCCTTAAATATTTAGTAGTTCTTCAACAGGTAGACATAACATGTGTAATCATAAAATAAAAATGGTAACAGTTTGTATCAAGATTTGATAGGAACTACATAATCTAACATATCATAGCAGTGCCTTATCCAGTGGGCATGGAGTGACTTAAAATACAAAGACCTCCAATAATAAAGATACATCAAATGTAATCCTACAAATGATCACTGAATCAGATTATGCCTTACATAATCCATTCACACTTCTTACAAGAAAAAATACTTATCAAATATGTTATAGTCCTCTACTCACTAAAAATTCCTTAAGGATTTAATTCTCTCCTTGAAAGAAACCTTAATATAGTTTGACACTTTTCCTTGCAAAGTGATGGACTGAAATGTCCTTAACAACCATTCCAAATGAGTATAAAAACTGAAATAGAGAAAACTATTCAATCATGTCACACAAATAACATGAAGTAAAAACATATATTGATATGAAAACTTTAATTACATATGAAATCAAGGCCAAAAGACCACTTGATAATCTAAATCAAAATATGCAAAGCTTTACGAGCATTTGTGGAATCAATTTCCCATATTTACAAAATGATCTTGGAAGTCCTTTTATAGAAACAAGGACTAAAACAAGCTTAAAATCCATTAAGGTTAGGGATAAAACAATTTAAAATATAACATGAAATAATACATTAATTTACTTCAAAAACCAAGCACCTCTGTCATCTTTAGTCAAAACATTCCTTTGATTTATTAATTTGGAGAAATTTGATCAAGCCACCAATTATCTTGGGAAACTAAAGAATAATGTCCTGCAAAAGGAACAATGCATGGAATTTATAATCTCTCATTAATTACCTCAGAAGATTTTGGCCCTTCAGATTTGTAGAAATCCAATGACCTTTTCTGGGAAAGCTCAAGTCCTTGAAAATCTGATCTAATTTGCATTATAAAACTCTGAGACCACTCTTCATTTATAGAGAAGCACATAAAAGGATAAGCCAAAGGATTAAAAACTGATTTGAAATCTAGCCAAAAAACCCTAAAGAGATAATTTCATTTTAAATGTATTCAAAGACACCAATTTTTCCTCCATACTGCATCCAACAACTGTAAAAACATGGCCCAAAAGATCAAATCAATCCATTAAACTCTCTACAGCAAGAATACACAGATCACCGCTTGAAAACCCTGAGAAAAGAATTTAAATATTTAAAATATGATATCAAATGGCTACAGTTGGCGCATGATTCTCTATTGATGACCAAGATTTAAACCTTCTTGCACTTTAACACAGAGTCATAGATGCCTTTTAAATTACCCAGGATTCGAAGATCTGATCTGGACATGTGGCACACAGGCACAATGCCTTGAAGATTAGATCTTGATCACTTTTGTTTTAAGGCTTCACGCCTACTATCAAATCCTTACAAAATTATCCGGCCCTTTACTCTATCTTTCCTCTAGCCCCATAATCACAGGAGGACAGGTGTCGATCAGGTGCCATACCTCAAAGATTAATCCCCTATAATCTTCACATTAAGATAATCTGCTAAGCATCCAATCATTTTAAATCAAACTAATATTTACCTTAGTTATAACTCAGAAATCTTGGTCCCACTAACCTCCACATGGCACTTCACTACTAGCTCTAAGAAATACATGTTGTCATCTGACCTATGCTGACTGGTTGTACACATGTCATATAGGTGTAATGCCTTGAAGGATATCTATCAATCATCTCTGCATTACGGCTTTGCGCCATCCGTCAGATAAAATCTGACTTGACTGGTCTTTCAATTTACTCAGAGTTGAACATGACTCACCTTAGACACATGAGAGAAAGGTGCAATGCCTTGATAATTAATGACCTTTATCTTCATGATCAAGGAATAGCACTGACTGTAGATATTCTGCAAACTTTCTATCCTTTTAAACACCTTTCAAAGACTCAGGGCCATGACATCAGCAATTCTATGTGGCGAAAGGGCTCAATGCCTCAATCATTAAAGAAATTCATCTTGCACTTTGAGTCTTCATGCCGACCATCAGATCTAACTCACACTTGAACTCCTCCCTTAATTAGCCTTTAACTATGAGTAGTTAAGTTCTTCATGTCTCTAAGTCCCTAGATGATTTATCTACCCTCCGATTTAGCTGTCCTTGGAAACAAGTGGCAAGATCTTGTCAAATATTTGCAAACCTGACTCAGCCTTTGAACTAACCATGCTTGAACTTGGGTCTATTTGGAGATCACATGACAACTGAGTATCTGAATCACTAAATGAAATCTTTAACTTGAGTTAGATTCAGAGATCACGTGCAAGCCATAGGATTGAAACATGATCGACGATTAGGATGAATCTCTAAATCATCTTGTACTTTCTCATTTCTTTTTAGGATCATGCGCTGGCCCTAGATCTTGATCTATATCAATGATTCATACCTAATCTCATAATAAACTTAACCTAACTTGGCCTTGATCACATATTCATTACAAGATTACAAGATAACTAGATCACCAAGTCACTGAAAGAAAACCTTAACCATGGATTCATCCAAAGATCTAGCGTAATCCACATGATCATGACATGAATAGAACTTTATCGATGACCCTCATTGATTCTCCCAATGTTTGAGCTAACCTCATATTTATTTGGAGATTTGGTGTCATCCACATGATGTAAACTGGATCTACGACCTGCGCTTAATCGCTGAATGGAATGAGCATATTCTATATCATCCGAAGATTAAGAGGTAAAGAGCTTTGCCAGATAAAATAATATTCCTTGGCCACACACATGACATAAAAAGACTTAAGTGGCTTGAAAAGGTAACTACAAATTATAATAGACCATGAAGGGTTTAAGACATTTTTCAACCAACGACTATACTTTTGAAAAATAGGGTTTAAGGACAGACGAAGACAAAAGGGTTTTCAATATTTAAACTATATTTTCTCACACAGACTTAGGGTTTAGGTCACAGACCATTGGAGTTATGATCTAGGCATAAAAACTGAGAAATTAGCAGTGGCTAATACTTTTTTATAACCCTAACTAGGCCTAAGACAAAATACATAGAAAATAGATAAAATATGACCAACTTTACCAAGAAGAAATAAGTTTGTCAGTGAAAGGTTGTGTAAGTCGATCAAGATGCCGAGACATTGAGGCACCGAGTAGTGCATGTTAGTTATCGAGCTAAGAGTTAGTTGCCGAGTGGAACAAATATTTGAAACAAGGATAAGAATGCATTTAATGGCAAGCCACAGTGATCTGGAACATTCCAAGGATGAAGAAGAAGTTAGTTACAAGATTCATGTACCAAAAAATTCAAGGTAAAGATCTATGGTATAGATTAAGGGAAAAAGTGATAGTTTTAATTCCAAGAAAAGTGCAAGTTCCAAGGTGATACTGAAGTGGTTCACCGAGTTTCAAATTCACTAAATCAGTTCAAAAAGTTGATCTAATGACTGAGAGTGATTAAAGAAAAACCCAATCAAGGAGATTAAGAGGAAAAAATAGTCTATTTAAAGGATGAATTCAAAAAACACTAGGGCTGACAAGTTGAAGTGTTGAAGCGCTACCGAGTGAAGTAGTAAAGAGAAAAGAGGTGTAAATCTGAGTCTAAAGAAGAGATTTATGAAGTGTTGATGCCAGTAGTTAGAGAGCGCATAAGAGATCTGATCAAGGAAGAGGTAGTTGCATTTTTACAAATCAATTTATACACTGTTGCTTATTTGCATTTGTAATAGAGAAATCTCTTAACTGAGTGGACTTAACAAGTATTATTGTAAAATCCTTGAGAAAGGTGACATTCTAAAAGAGTGTTCAAAGCCCTCTAACTAGGCTACTCCTAAAGGGTGAAGATCTTAATAGGTCTGAGGTAAATCCGCTAACAGGGTCATAGATAACAATGTGTATTGTAATCTTTAACAAGATTGGCTTTTAACTGAGCATACTTCAAAAGAGTCTTTTCATTTGTGGGTGACAATTCCCACAGAGGTTTTTCCCAAATTGGGTTTCCTCGTTAAATCTGGTGTTATGTGTGTTGAATGTTTCATGTACATGATATTTACTGTTTATGCAAGTTTTTGATTGAGTTATTGAAGTTATTTGTTGATTTGGTTGTTGTTTTTGTTTATCCTACCAAGTTGAATTAGAGTTAAGTTTTAAAGTATCATAGTTTTATAATTCACCCCTCCTCTCAGTAAACCAAAAGCTTTCTCTCTGCTATCACAAAGAAAAGAACCTTTTGTGCAATTCCTCAATAGAGGATCTTCTGGTACGTGTAAGATCTTCAAATATTTTGAAGGAATGATATGCATGCTGGATAGATAACTCTATAGAAGCAATTTATTTCTAAATATCGTTTGTGATTTTTGACTACTGAAGGATAAAATTATATAGAGTTACCTTCCTAGAGAAAGGCTTTACCTTGCATTATGAGTTGATGAAGATGAAAAAATTCATTTTCACTTCTCCCCTTCAAGTCTGTAAGTAGCATGTATTTTATGGCTTCCTCTCTCTGACGAATCAGTTCATTTATAAACACAAATAATTTATTTATTGTTTGAATGAGTGTTATTCACTTCTCTTTTTCACTATTGGTCTGGGAAATTTCGCAATCGGGAACAATAATATGAAGGAAAGAATGGTCTCTTTGATGATGTTATATTTTTTTTTATCTCTTTATATAAATAATCTTTGGTAGAAGCCACAATAAAGTGACTTATCTAAAATTTTTGGTATGGACCGACCTTGTTGAAATTAATAAACAACTTTGAAGAAGTGATAGGTCAAAGTGAGAAAGGTGAAGCAAGTAGATTCTTGAAAGAGTCATTAGCATTTGTGTTGGTGCAAATGCTTCCGCTTTCTTTTTTTCTCTCAATAATCTCAATTTTTGGCTCTTTATCCTTCCTTTGTTCTTTGATGTCCTTGATATGCGTACTGATATCGACATCTTCAGTAATGGTCTCTTGTTTCTTTATTTCCTCTTCCTCTTTTCTTTTCTTTGTATCTCTTTCTTTTTCTTCCCTAGTTATTTCCATTGTTTTCATTTCATCTTTTCTATTGACTTCCTTCTCTATTCTTTCTTCTTCCTTTTCTATTTTGTTTTCCTCTTCTTCCTGTATAATATTTTTAGTACCAAAAGAACCTATTGGAGTAGGAGTTTTGACAGGTAAGTGTAGTTTTTCTATATCTATAGGATTCTAATCAAGAGTATATACTTCTTCATCACTATACTCAGGAACAATATTGGTAGAATCATCATCAGATAGCGTATCCATTTTTCCTACCATGATGGTTAATTCACTGATGATGTATTCCTTCATTGAATTGTAGCACTCTTGTCCTCCATGATAATGTGTGTTTGTTTCCTTATTCTACCTCCTTGATCCTAAATAATTGCTACAAAAGTAGCCCTATATTTTTTCTTTACTAGAATATGGACTTCAACAATAGACATGTTGACAACATCTTTGTCTACCTTTTTATCTTTAGCACATATTATGTTTAATCCTATCCACATACTTTCTGGATTTTTCTTACTGAAACTATCTAAATCAAAATCTAATCTTGCACATTACTGAACAAACGATTGAGTGATGTTCTCTTTTCCTGATTATGTGGCGAACACATACAAACTACCAACTTCCTATTATACACTAAATTTTGCACCCTATTCAAGCTCTCGTAGTCTTGATAATTTAGTATAACATGGGAATCACTTCAAGGTTGAGGGACCCTTGCTAACTGAAGTGAAGCCTCTAGATTCTAGGTTGGTTCCTATTGGATAATCACCTAATATGCTCTTTTAACATGAAAATAAACTTGGAAGGGAAAGGGATAGAAGGAGAACTGAAGGGAAATGACTAAAAAGAAAACTTAACCTACTAGGTGATGCACCGAAGGTAACATGAATCACAATATAATGACCAAGAATCAACATGAAATCCATGAACTATGACAAGTACAAATTTCTAGATAGGTTTGCAAAAATGTTTCATAGAAAGGTCTGAGATGAAACTATTGGAGGAAAGAGAAGATTTCACAGAAATAGCTTCAAAGAAGTAGACACAGACTATGATCTGCAAACAAACATCCACTATAGAAAATAGGTACAAGAATGAGACAAGATAGCTAGGAATGAACAAAATTCACAAAACTAACCTTATCAGATCACCCATAGTAGTACACAAAGATGTAGAAAAGGAGGAAAACTTGAGATAATCCAAAAATTTCCTCAATAGTCAATCAATATATCATTCTTTAGAAAGAATCCAAAACATATGAAAACTTGAGGGCAGGGAAAATGCCACAGAAAGTCTTGCATAAGCTTGAAAAACTGATAATTATAGACTATGAAAAGTTAGAGGACAAAAAAATGTCTCAAAAAACTCGTACATATCCAAATAACTAACTATAAAAGAACCAAAACAACTTATATACAACCTCCCCTAGCATGCAAGCGCAAGAGTCAATCCAATTCTCAGGAATTAGGGTTACAATAGATTTCATAAACAATTCAGGAACCCTAAGACTGTCAATTCTTCTCAGGGTAAGTGCACAAAGATGGGTGACCAAAAAGGGGGTATAAGGTGCCACTTTTTTTTGAAATCAGCAAACTCTGAACTTCAACAAGAAATTGAGTATACTTACAATCAAAATTTTAAAATGTGACAAAAACAAGAGTTGTTCTACTCCAAATATAGTTTCTAAACTACTAATTTTTTTTAGAAATGGTGGAAATTAAGGCCCTCAAAAAGGGGGAGCACAAAAAGTGGTCCTTTTTTTTGTGAAAAAACATAACATAGCGTTTGGTGTGCTCCCCCTAAAATGTTAACTTTTTTAAAAAAAAAATTAAATCACTTTGGTGAGAAATTAGCTAACACCATCTAGTTTATCCCAGATTGTTCTGCTAATTTTTTTATAAAAGTGTGATTTTTTGCCATTTTCCAAAGTGGACACATCCTGAAAACGTGAAATTTCTGTGTGCTCCCCCTAGAAATCATTGAAAACTAATCGAAAATCAAAACTTGTATTTTTTTAAGTGTGCAGAATGGAGTCTAGTTTCTAAAAATGTAATTTTTTTCAAAATTCGATGAACGAGCCAAAATCTAAACCCAAATGAATACACGTTGGTTTTTGACAAAAATCAAACATACTTAGAAAAGAAATTAGAGATGAAATTCTTAACATAATGAGAATTGAAAATAAATTACATGGTTAGATAGCTATCAGAGAGATCTACAATACCATGTCATCTGATTTTATCATTATTGAACCATGTGCAAACCTGATGGGGAGCACACAAGAAAAAAATGTTATTTTTTAGTAATTTTGTTGGAAAAGACATCTCAGGCCTGTTTGAATTGTCCAAGCCTTTGGGTTGGAACTCCAAGGAAAATCCAAGCCTTAGACTTGGTAAACTTTAATGTCTTTAAAAGGGCGCACGCCCTATAGTAAGTATAGGGCGTGCGCCCTATACTTACTATAGGGCGTGCGCCCTATAGGGCATTCACACTATAGGGTGTATGCCCTATATTAGACACAAAATCACAAAAGGAAGGAGAGAGAGAGAGGTGGGAAGAGAGAGAGAGAGAGAGAGAGAGAGAGAG
>MU225682.1:5712374-5725783 GCA_018584345.1 Thuja plicata | reverse complement strand
CAAATGGCATAACATTCCAACAATATGTTCCCCAAGGACATGTGAAAGCCATTTTGTGTTGGTCCTCTAGTGCTATCCTTATCTGGTTGTAACCTGAGAAGCCATCCATAAGTGACAACATTTCATGTCCTACAGTTAGGTCCACTATCATGTCGATATTTGGTAAAGGAAAGTCATCCTTGGGACATGCTATATTGAGATCCCAAAAATCTGTGCAAATTCAAATCCGACCACTGTGCTTTGTAACTGGTACTAGATTAGATGTCCAATCCGCATATGGTATAGGTTTGATGAATTTAGCGTCCAGGAGCTTCTTTAATTCTTCCTTGACTAACAACACAACGTGAGGATGCATCTTTCTTAGCTTCTATTTGACAGGTTTTGCATTTGGTAGCAATGGGAGATGGTGTAACACCAACTCTGGATCTAATCCTGGCATATCTGAGTAAGACCATGCGAAATTGATCATTCTTTCCTTGAAGAAATTGATGAACTGTTCTCTCTCCTCAGGGGTGAGAGATTGCGCCAAATAGATGTTCTTTGGGTTCTTGTCATCCCCCAAGTTGATTTCTTCTATCTCCTCGACTAGTAGTGCTGATTTTTCCTCTGTTAAGGGGAGGAGTTCTCTCTTTCCATCTTCTAGCACCTTTGTGAGGTTTTCGCTAGAAGATACGTCTTCTTTTAGCTTTTTATTCTTTTGTTCTTTTTTCTTTTGTGGACTGGAAAGAGGAGCTTCCTCTCCGAAGTATGCTGCTCTATCTAGGTTGATAGAGAATCCTGCCTTGTGATCTCCTGACGGAGTGCCTTCCCTTAGTCCCATGAAATGAGCTATTGCCTTGTCATTTTCAAAGACATCAAGATCAGGTGGTCCTTGTTGATCCCACTCTATAAGCTCAGGGTGTACAAGAAAAACACTTTTTCTACTATTTGGCTTCGGTTGACTGAACAGGAATGCAGATATGGTGCCTATGAAATTGGACTGTGATGTGGATGCACCACTTGAGGTCTAATGAATGATATGTTTGTCTATACAGGGTTGTTTGGTAATGGTCAGTTTTTTGAACAGGTCTGCTAGGTTTATGATAATGTTGACTTGAGGGAAAAGGTAAGGGATTGATGGTTCAGAGTCGTGGAGGGATTGCCACTCATACTCATTGGAGTCAGTCTCAAAGGAATGTTCTTCCGATGTTTCACTTCCTTGGGTATCATCGATTGCTAAGTGTAGGTTTATTTGGGATTGTGTGGTTCCCTCTTCAGCGGGAAACAACTGTGCTAATATGTTTCTTATTAGGACATGCTCGGTGTTGTGCCCCCAGTGCATCTCTGCTATTTGCTCATGATTGACTTGAATGTCTTGAACCACAGAACTAGTTCTTTGTTGTCCATAGCCCAAACCTCTAGTGTTTCTTTGGGTTGGTGGGAGAGGAAATTCATATATGCCCTGTTGCCTTACCCCCAGTTTGGTTGTACCATTGTACCTAAACCTTTGTATCATTATGTAACTGTTGCCGTAATTTTCCAAAGTTAAGGGTGGTCAGACTGTCTCAGGGGAGTCTTTGCATAACCAAGCATTAATGTCTTGCTCAAAAGGATTCTCTTCCACTATGTCCCCCCATCAGACAAAGGTTGTGGGTGGACATCTAAATAGGACCGGCTACTGAGTCTTTGTTACAATGACAGGTGGTGGCATACCGTGAGTTTTGGGGCTTAAAGGCATGTGAGTGATTGTGAAAGCCTCTTCATATCTATATTCACCACATCCTTTGTCCGTGATGGATATCTTGCTTGCTTTTTCTGTGACATCCTTAAGATTTATTATTGAAGAGGAAGAGATGTTTGCATCTTGATTAATGACTATCTTACCTGCTGCTCATGTGACATCCTTGGGATTTGATTCTGAAGAGGATGGGATACTTGCATCCTGGTTCGATGGTACTTGGTTATCAGTGCTGATTTGGACCGCATTGCAATATTGGAAGGGATTGGGATCTCCTTCTATGATAATCTCCTCCCCTTGGTGAGGGAACTTGATGCATTGATGGTATGTTGATAGTACATCTTGAATTTCATGTATCCAAGGTCTCCCTAATAACATGTTGTATCCCAATTCAATGTCTAAAATTTGCAAGGGTGTGTTTTTGACCACAAGACCAATGGGAATAGGTAGAATAATAATACCCTTAGAGGACCTTTCCTCTTCATCATATGCTCTGATATTTATCCTTCAGGTGACATCAATGCTTGATTCAGAATAGCCTAGTTGCTTGAATAATTTTAAAGTACAAATGTTTAAACCAGCTCCACCATCAACAAGGACTCTATAGACAACGCTTTTGTGGATTTGGACAAGCAAGTGTAGAGGATCATTATGCAGGGGCTTATGCGGTGGCACATCACGGTCTGTGAATGTGGCATGTTTGTTAGCTGCTATATGATTGACCATGGTTTGAAAGATTTTGGGTGTTATGTCCCTTGGGATAGCTGCATTTTGAAGTGCTTGGTCAAGTGCTATTTTATGCTACAGAGATATGCGCAAGAGGTCAAACATGGATATCTGGGCAGGTGTGCGCTTCAGTTGGTCCACTATGCTTGTTTTTAGATCCGAGTTTTCTATAGGATTGGCTGATGTAGTAGCTGAGGATGGAACTCCTTGCAAGATGACTCTAGCATGATGTGTAGTTACAGTGCAATTGTTACCTTGATCCCTGATAGTGATTGCGGCCACATGATTATTTGAAGGATTTAGGCAATTTATGACATTATCACTATTGGCATATGTATAGTTAACTTTATTGTTTTTTCCACCAGACCCGGAGGTTTTTCCTTTGTTGTGATCATGGAAGGTATCATTAAAAATGGTGTGATCAGTTGTGCCTTTAGCTTGAGTGTTCATCACATCGATGATCCCTGTTTCAATGAGATCTTGGATAGCATGTTTCAATCGGTAGCAGTTGGCTATTTTGTGCCCCTTGACCTGATGAAACTCATAGAAGTCTTTGTCATTGTACCACCTTGGCTTGTTTTCCTCTTGTTTAAAGTCTCTGATTGCTGGGAGAGTGATAGTGTTTGATTTTATCAACTTACGTAAAGCATATTCTATTGGCTCTCCCAATGGTGTGAAATCTCTTTGTTGGAATTGAAACCGTGGTTTGCGTTGATTTTGTTGATGATTGTTTGACACAGCGGCTTCTTGCACTGGGGGAGGTTGGTTCTGGATGTATGCTTGTTGAGTGGGCCCTGTGGGGTTTTGGTTTATCATAGGTGCGCCTTGCAGTGACACCTTGGGTTGCGTGTAGTTGACTGTCTTTACATCAATGACACCATCACTAGTGACATTTTTGTTCTTGTTCCACCACTTAGATTTTTCCATTGCATTCTTATTTGTGGTCATTTGTTTAGGATCTGCAAGGATTCCTCTTTTGACCAAATTCTATTCACACTGAACTCCTCTTTCGATGAGTTGTGTGAAGTTTGGAGCTAATTGTAGTTCTGTTGTAAATGACATGTCTGGGATCCAATTGTCAACAAACATGACTATCAAGTCTTGTTCAGGAACGTCATATGTTATATAGTTTTCTGTGTTCCTCCATCTCTGTAGGAATTTCACAAAGGAATCTCCATATTTTTGTTTAATGTCGCAAAGGTCCTTGATGCTGACCTTGCGCTCAATGTTATGATGGAAGTGAGCGATGAAATTTTCAGCCAATTCTCCCCAAGACTAAATGCCATGAGGTAGATATGAGAACCATTCCATTGCTGGTCCGACTAAACCTTGTGGGAACAGTCGCATTAGATATGTCTCATCATGAGCGAATTTGACGCAACTAGAAAAGAACTCTTGTATATGCTCAATAGGGTTGGTGCTTCCCCTATAGTTGTCAAATTTTGGCACTGAGAAGTGGTTTGGGAATGGAGACATTTGAATAGAATGGTCAAAGGGGTATGGGTATAAATCCTCTGTGGTATAGGATTTAGTTTTCCCCTGATTTTTCATACCCATCATTTGGGTTTGAAGGGTTTGCATTTGTTGCATTAGCATGTCCGTTTGATATTGCGGTTGATGCGTGTGGACATTCCTTTGTGCTGTGGTGGGTATGAGGCTGTGCCTCTATGTCCCTTGAGTAGGAACATATGATTTCATCCTAGGGACTTGATATTGGTTCCCCACCGAGTGATTTGTAACTGTAGGGACATGAGTAGTCCATGGGTGGTTTTGAAGTGTTTGCTGTCGTGACTGAAACTGGGGTTGATAATGCTGGGGTAGGTATTGCTACTGCTGAGGTAGGATTTGAAATTGGGGTTGCTATTGCAAAGGTTGGATATGAGGCAACTGAAGCTGGGGTTGCTGTTGTAGAGGTTGGATATGAGGAAACTGAAGTTGGGGTTGCTGTTGCGGAGGTTGGATGTGAGGTAACTGAAGCTGGGGTTGTTGTTGCGACAGTTGCATGTGAGGCAACTGAAGTTGGGGTTGTTGTTGCGGAGGTTGGATGTGAGTCAGAATGGGAAAAGATGTAGCTTTGGGCTAGCCTTGACTGTAAATAGGTCCTACAGAGATGGATCCTTGCAGGCATGATGTGTTGATCCCAAGGTTAGTGTGGACGGATTGCAGTAGCGGCATAGTTTCAGAATAACTGGTGTTTGGTAGGATGAAAGGCATAGCACAAGAGTTGGACTACACGGGCCATGAGATTGAGGGTGGAGGCATATCAGAATGTACACCTCTCTCTCCGGTCCCCACAGCTTTCCAAAGGCGAGCGTTAGTAGCAAAGGTTCACAAATGAATGCAAATCAAGTATACAATGACTACTAAACGAATAACAGAAACATGAGCAATAAAATGTACAAGCAAGAGAAAGGAAGACAAGTAAATGCAAACTCCATGATGCTTGAAGCTTCTATTGTTTCTCTCTACTCCTTCTGAAACGCTGTTCTTAATGCTCAGTATTGGCGGGGCAGTGTCTATGACTTGAGAAGCATCGAGAATTTGATAATTGAAATGTGTGTATGTGATCGCAAGATGGCTTGAATGCTAGAACCAAACTGACAGAGTAATGGTGCACGAGAGCTTAAAATCCTGGATCCTTCAAATGGTTATAAAGGGTTTATTATATAGGAATTGGTGATGAAATGAATGGTTGAGATCAATCTCAGAGATGGGGAGATGAACGGTTGAGATCAAAAAGAACAGGAGAGGTCCTCAGTAAACTCCACCTCTTCATTTGGTAAAGAGGAGATAGGGTTTGGTTAACTGAAGAGGTAATTATGAGTTGCCTTTTTGAACTGAAGAGGTGGGTGAGGTTACCCATGTGGACTGGAGAGATGGGTGGAGTAACCCATGTGATCTGATGGGAGTTATCTCTTTGAAGATAAATGAATATTTAATTCATTTATTTAATAATTGTTTTCAACATGTGAGATAATTGAATTCTTTTTTGATTTAAGAATTGCTTTATTTGATGAAATTAGATTAATTTAATTAAAATTAATTTAATTGGAAGAATTTAATTAGTAAGTTTAAATATTTGGATTTAAACTATAGGAAATTGAGTTTAATTAATTAAATAATGATAACTAATCAATTAAAGCTTAATTAATTAAATAAAATTAATTATTTAATTAATTTTGGGAATTGGATTAGATGATTTGAGGAATGAATTTAGAAGAAAATAGATGATTAATTAATGTTTGAAAACCATTAATTAATAGATGAAAATTAGTGTTTTTTTAGAGTAAAGTCGCAAGCCTGTCCATTTTAGGGTGTCTACACAAAGATCCTATCAGTTAGTTCATGAGTTGTTGACCGTTGTCCATTGTGGATTGTAATCAAATATTGATGTACAAGGTAGTGAGCCTTCTTTTGGGTTGTATCTTGTGTTTTATTTGAGCAGTGAGCTCTAGGAAGTGTGCCTAAATGTATGTATATTCCCCTTATAATACTCCTAATAGGGTATAGTTCTTTTAATAGAGTACATCATCTTGTGGGTTTGATCCTCACCGTGATTTTTCCCTTAGCTAGGTTTCCACATCATAAATCCTAGTGTTATGTGTTTATTTATGTGTTGAGATCTTTCTTTAATGTTCATCATTCATATCTATGATTAAAAGGTTAAAACTTGATTAAGGTTTTGAGATTTGGGACCTAACTAATTCAAACCCCCACTCAGTTGTGGGTGTTGCCTTATTCCTAATAATATCCTCATCCACCACTTCTCTATTTCTCCTATTCTCTACTCTCGAGCTAGTTGACGTATAAGAAAAATCACACTTTGTCCTGAGTAGAAGCACAATAATCTTTCACCCCTAAGGACAATTTTGGGTGCACATTCACGTTATACTTAGCCGAATCCCACACAGCCGAGTTGACATGGGGGCCACGCGACGCTGAGTGGCATCTACGTGGCCTGAGAGTCTCGACCGAGAGCTACTCGGCCAAGTTAAACTTGGCCGAGTATATGAAGCTTTTTAAAAACCCCAAAACAGCTCGCTAGCCCCTCATTTGCACATTGAGGGACTAAGATTCAACGTGTGGAGGTGAGGAAGAAAAATCGGCCAAGTTCCAGGTAGGGTCTTTTTAAAAAAAAATAAAATGTTTTACTGTATTTATGAATATATGTAAAATGAATTATTTTTATCTAGCATTATAATGTCATTGTTTTTTTCTTCATTTTCTAGAAATAAATTTTTTTAGGTTGAATAGAATTGATGTTATTTAAAAACATTTAAACGCAAACCCAAACTTAAACACAAACTCAAACTTAGACATAATTTACCCAAAATTTTAAAATATAAACGCAAACCCAAATCCAAAATTCTGAAACATAAACGCAAACCTAGAAATCCAAATTTCTGAATCATAAACACAAACCCAACTCCAAAATTTTGAAACATAAACGCAAACCCAAATCCAAATTTATGAAACATTTATACGTAAACTTAAAAGCCTAAAATCATATAATTTAACCAAAATGTATACTAGAAGCATAACTTTTGTTTCATGAATCTAATTAGTCTTTAGTCATCCGAAGCAATCATTATATAGGGAATTAATTTAGGATACATGACTATATTTATTACTTGAGAACGTGCCAAAAATCTTTTTGTCACAACTTGATCATTCTAGAAATTTTCATTACGTACACAACTTTCAAAATTAATACATAACAAAACCCTAGAATTCTTACGTACTAGGTTACATAAATCAATTTGTATATATTAAAATCTTAAAATCACTTAAAAGTTATGTACATGTGGAATCTTTTTTTGATGTATTTATGCTTAAGGGGATGTCATGAATATTTTTGTTCAGATGGACATACATATATTATAATGTAGATATTTATGTTAATACATGTACATGTGTGCAATTTTCATTGTTTAAAATTTCAGAACTTTTGTTTGAAAAAATATTTCATGTTGAAGATGTAGATTGAATTTGTTTAAAATTTAAATATGTATGTATCTAGATATTTTTAATTTTTTAAGTTAAAAACATGTTCATTTTTAACATATGTATATATATAAATTGATTTCCTACTGGATGTAGAGATGTATCTGCCCACTTGTAGCGAGTGCACTTTTTATCTCTAGATATTACATTTCTACATCACATGGCTTCTACTGGTTCAAACCCTAGCATTCATGGTAGTCAGGCCTCACAAGCATCATCAGGCCGCCATGATATCCCACAGAGTCATGATAGTCGTAGAGAGGAGACTATCACGAGGATGCACGTCGCTCTAGCCGGGCTAGAGAGGATGTTACAAAATAGTGCTACCCTCCCTAATAGGGAGAAACTGATTTCCATTCATACAGAGTTGATGAGTATGATTCAGAAGGTTGAATCATACAAACCATATGATGATTCATCTATTGATTCTTTTTACCATAGCCTATCTAGCACTGTTATAGTTGTTGTGCGTTGGAGGACAGTTGATGGGGATGTTACTATTACTCAGGTTAAGAACATGTTTAGGACCCATTACATAGAAAAGAAAGTGGTTAGAGCATATAGGGTCACAAAATGTACAGATCATTTAGTAGCTCCTTTTATATATCCCAGATGGTTGGTGGCCCATCATATGTTTCCCCAAAAGTATGTGGTGCCCTTATATTTCTGCAAATAATTGTTTGCAGAGTTTCATTTAGGTTATGATGTTGATTACACAGATTTACCTCTGTAACCACCTGAATTTGGTCTGTTGCAACTATGGACCCTATTTTCCCTAAGTGTGATCATACCCTCGATTATGTCCAAACGACCCTATTACTGCTTGGCATAATTCTTTAAATTAATTTAATGTCATGGGTGATTTTTATCACTGATTTATATTAACTATTATAGCCATGTAATTCAAATCAATTTCGACCAATCAAATCAAAATCAAATATGGCTATAGTATTTAATTATAAAGGAGTTAAATAAGTACCTAAATCAAATACCCACTTGCATTTTAAACCCATTCCCCTAGCCTATTAATTTAATTAAAATGGCTATAGTCCTAATTAATTATCAAAAGCAATAAAAGCTTAAATAATTAATATTCCTATTTTTGAATGAATTAAATAAGTTTAATTCATTTAATTTATATTCCCTTAAACCCTAACCTAACCTATCTCAACCACTTCTACCATGGGTTCTAACCCATCCCAACCTATTCTCCCCTTGCTAATCTAATTCTAAGCTTAATCTAATTCTAACCTCCCTCCTAATGTTGTCACATTCCATTAAGGAATGATTAACAACTCAACCCACTTGAGAAAGTCCACTTTCTCAAGCTTGACTTCCTTAAAGTCTATTTTCTCAAACCACTCTCTTACATCCTCCCTTGCCTCTTTAAGGATTTCATTAATGACTTATTAATGAAGATGCCTTAAGCCTATGTCTCTCCCATGGCTTATTAATGCCTCAGGCATTAATGGCTCTTACATCTTCATTTATGAGTCTTCTAATTCATAAATGAACCTTGTCCCCCCCCCCTCTCTCTCTCATTCTTCTATAAATAGAAGCCTATTTTGAGAGCAAATAAGCCTTCACATTTTAGATGAAAATCACGTTGTTATGCTATTGGATTCATCCTAGATTTGCATTTCACTTATTTTCTCATGCTAGTTCATTGTTTTAGTTTCATCTTTTAAAGCTAGATTACATGCTTTTTCATCTTTTTAGCTTAAATTTGAATTAAATCCTTCATCCTAGAATAGTATTGGTCATTGATTTATAGCATATTCTGAGGGCTAGTATGTTATGAATTACACTCTTTCTAGTTAGAAGGCAATAGGTCAGTTTTAGTGGGTTTTACATACTTTTCTAACTGTTTTGGACTAATAGAATGACTTATTGAGTGTTTGTATTATTCTCAACAGGTTTCTGAATACACACGCACATTTTTGGCACCCACCATGGGGCACAAATTTCAATTTAGCCTCATTTTCTAACACTTTTCTAGCAATTTGCAGGCTCAGGAATCGGACACAGAATCACATTTAATCTTGTAGGCTCGCATCCTGCATACGCCCTCACATCACATAAATTCTGGATCGCATCCGGGATTTCCCGGATCGTATCTAGTTTTGGCTCGCATCTGGTCAGCAAGGGCTCGTATTCGGTAAATAAGATCGTATCCTAGATACTACATCGCATCTAGTGAAATTTTAGGGTCATATCTGGTTTAAAAGCTTGTGCATTTCATTTGACTAATCCTAACATTTTGACAAAGTGGTGTTTGTGGTATCTTGCAGCCTAATAGGTGTTTTCAGAGCATATTTGGAGGTTTTTTCGTCAAGTTAAACTAGATAAATACTAACATGGTTTTGCAGGTTGCTACCCCCCATCTTGAATTCTATTTATTTGCTTTCCCAAACATAAAAACTATTTCTCAAACTTGCTAAGACAATCATATTTTATGCTCTTTTTCTCTTGAGGAAAATCAGAAAGTCGGATGTTGTCTTATCATTTGTGATGAAATTGGAAGTACATGAACAACAAACACATCATTTAAATTTAATTTGGAAAAGTAATTGAACAACACAAAGCACTAAATCATGTGGGTTAATTGAACAAGTTCAATCGTATGTAATTGAACAAAACAAAGCATTAAATCATTGTGGTAATTGAACAAGACAAATTTCCCTTTTTCAAAGCTTTCTATTTTCTTTAAAATAGGAATCATTAAAACAAGCTCAACATAGCTTGGGGGAAAGAACATTATTTATAGTGTTTTAGGAGAAAATGACATGGACTAGGAGAGTATGCTCTTCTTCTTTTGAAGAATCAGAAATCTAGAACTCCTAAGCTCGCTAATCCTGGTTACCAATCTTTTAAATAGTAGAGGGCCTACCGGTTGAGAAAAAAATCTCTCGGGAACGACCCAAGTGAGGATAGGTCTTACGCTGACCCTTCCAACTCACTATAAATAGTTGCTTCCTTGTAGGCCAAAGCCTCGAAAGACAGAACTGGTTTTGTTTTTGAAATTTTGACATCATTCCTTGAACATATCGGGGTATATATAGAGCGGAGCCGCTTGAATATTACTTGCGAGACTATATATATCTAGGTACTCATAGGGCTATACGCCTCAATTTTGCCTTGTGGAATTCTATGGGGGACAGTTTTGAACAGATTTCCCAATAATCTACAACACATTCAACTAAAAGAATTCCTGATTCATCCCCGAAAGGGTGATAATCTTTATGCAAGGCAAAAAGTAATTGCCCCAAGACACTCGTCATATCGTGCCCTCACTTGCATTTGGAGTTGGCTAATATAGCATCATGACTGGAGCCATTATGTGCTTGGTGATGGTTATATTATGATTAGCATTTGAGTGTGTACCTAAGTCAATGAGCAAAGATTTTTATCCTCCACCTAGAGAATAGGAAAAGATGTGTGTTTGATTCATCCCTTTAACAATGCAAAATTGTTTGACGTGTTAGAAAGATCACTAAAAAGATAAGCTCCTCACAACAATCAATAAATTTCATACCCTAGAGTACAAGTGTTTTTCACGCCCTACAATACCTCTTGATGCAATTTGGAAACAAACAACTTCACATTCCTCAAAAAGCAAATTTTTTAAAATGGACCAAAATTGACAAAACCATCAAAAAATTGCATCCTATTTTTCCTAAGTCGTATCTAGTATTTAGGATCGTATCTGGTGCATTGGATCATATTTGGTCAAGCATATAGTCATATCCCATTTTTTAGGATCGCATCCAGGATCTAGGATCGTATCTAGTTCCGTCAGAGGATCGTATTTGGGAGCTTGCATCTTGGATAGTGGGCATTTCTAGCAGCTTTTCCTAGGAAGTCTTAGTTGTTTTTGTTAGAGTAATTTAGTAATTACTCTTTTGTGCTTAAGTTAGACTTAGGAAACTTTCTATTTTCTGAGAGTTTCCTTTTTAGGGCTTCGGTATCCTTTATAAGGAATCACTGCTTATTTTTCTTTACAAAGTTTTGTATTCAATATTGTTGTTAATAGAAATTATTCTTTTCAACATGGATATCTCTTCTCTCTCATTTTGGCCTCCGTAGCTTTATTCTATCTTCTATCTTTTGCTTCTGTTTATGTAATAGCTATGCATGCAGGTGTTCTTGGGAAGATTGCAGTTTAGCAATCCTAACATGGTATCAGAGCCATCTTGCTGCTGGCTGTTCGTATTCTGTTGAAGCATATAGGCACTAAGGGTTTCAGAGGTTTTTTTTGGCTTCTTTTAGTGGTTCTGGGGGGTCTCTATTTTTGGAGGCATTTTGGGCCCAAATGGACACTTCCATTGTGTCCGGAAGGCCCAAAAACCCCAGAAACCATATAAGGTTTGTCCGATTTGGACACCGGGGCTCTGGAGAATTTTTTTGGCCTCCTACAGGCCGTACGGACACGGGTTTCGAGGCAAAATTGCAAAAAAATTGAAAAAAACCAATATTTTATATGGTTTTTTGCTTATTTTAAAGTGCAGTTAGTTTGATTTTAATGCCGCCACCCCCGCGCCGCTTCAGCGCCTCCCCCGCGCCCCTAGCGGCCCCCATTGCCGCCGCCGCCTCCCTGCACAGTGGCCCCCACCGCCCTTTCCGCGGCCCCAGCCGCTTGTGTTCCGTCGCGTCCCCCGCATTTTAGGTACCCTTTTTGCTCTTTGGTTGGTCCCTGTTGTCTTTTCTGGTCTCCCTGCTATTATTTTCAAAAAAAAACTTTTGAAACGTCCACCTTGCATGCTTAGTCAGTCTTTCACGATTGGTTCAATACATGTGGTCTACCCATTCTCTATCAACAACTTAGTTCCTAGCTCACTATCAGGGCATTCTAACCCTCTGACACTGGAATTATTTACATCCACCAACAAACAAATAGTTACTTCTACTTAGACACACCCACTTGAACGATCTGGAATCCTTCCTTGCACTATTGAGAAACGTTGACAAAGTTGAGAAACAAACTTCATGGTTAACACGAGACACAACAAGTACAAAACCAAAGGATCAAAAGTGCCTCCTAAAATATCACACTTCCAAGGAGAAAATTCTCCCAATTCCCTATTTGATCTTGATTCACCTCAAATGGGTAGCAATACTAACGATTGGAGTAAGACCTTTGAGGGTTATGATGATGGCAAACAAGCACAATCTGTAGGCATGGAAGAGGAAGAAAGAACCAAGTTTGAACATAATCTGTTTGGGTCAGATAGTGATGAAGAGATCCCTGAAGATGAATACAAGAAGCTTAAACAAAGTAAGAGAGTCCATACGCTATTGGAACGAATAATTAGAGATGACAAGGAAAAATACTTCCTCCATTTAGCATCCATGGGTGTTAAATTACCCCGGGATTATGATGTGAATGATCTCAAAGAAAAGGAGGTACCAAACCCCATATCCATCCTTAGTAAATAGCTCAATCAAATGCAAACTGAGCTCACAGACCTCAAACAAGAGAAAGATAAACCAAAAACAAAATACTCTTTGAACGCCATTTGTCCATTTCCTTTCAACAAAAGCATCACTATGGTCCCGTTTCCTCCTAATGTGGCAAGACCAAAATATGACAAGTACATAGGGGAAACTGATCCACATGACCATGTGAGAGAATTTTGTGCTCTTAGCATTGAGTACATGCACAAACCCACCTACCTCATGCGACTATTTCTAGGAAGTCTAGGGAGAAATGCCATGGAGTGGTTTTCAAAATTGAATCCTAAAGTCAAAACATTCAAGATGTTAATGCAACGGTTCATTCAGTATTACTCCTACAACATTCAACATGATGTCACCATGATGGATCTATGTAACACAAAGCAGAAAATAGGAGAATCCTTTACACACTTCCTACAAAGATGGAGGAAGATCTTTGCACGATATTCAAGAGTCATCCCTGAAATAGAAAAGATGGAGATCTTTGTTAATAATCTCATACCTGAAT
>MU225682.1:5674048-5685076 GCA_018584345.1 Thuja plicata | reverse complement strand
TTCCTCACTTCCTCATGGATGTTCTTCAAGTGTTCTGCAAAATCCTCAGCTTCAGCACTACTTATTTCTCCTTTATCTATCTTCCTCAATTCAGATGCGTTTCTTGGACTACTTCCATATACAATCTAAAATAGTGATTTACCAGTGCTCCTATTGATAGAATTATTGTATACAAATTCTGCCTATGGTAAAATCAAATCCCATCCTGTTAGCTTATCTCCAACCAAACATGTCAGCAAATTCCCCAAACTCCTATTCACCACCACTGTCTGTCCATCAGTTTGTGGATGATGTGATGAACTGAACTTCAAATATGTCTTCAACTTATTTCACAACGTACACCATAAATATCGAACAAACTTAGTGTCTCGATCTGAAACTATGGTCTTTGGCAAACCATGTAGCCTCACCACTTCTCTGAAAAATAATTCTGCTACATGAACAACATCATTAGTCTTCTTGCAAGGAATGAAATGTGCCATCTTAAAAAAAATTTCAACCACCAAAAAGATTGAATCATGTCCCCGCTGAGTCTTCGGTAAACCAAGAACAAAGTCCATACTAATATCCTCCTAAGGATTCTCTGGTATAGGTAATGGTTGATACAAACCTATATTCTGCTTCACTCCTTTCACCATCTGACATACTTTGCAACTCTGTACAAACTTCTTCACAACTTGGTGTAAGTGTGGCCAATAATAATTCTCACTAACCAAAGCAAGGGTTTTATCACGACCAAAATGTCTAGCCAATCCTCCGCTATGCTTCTCCTTGATGAGATTCTCCCTCATATAACTTCACAGAATGCACAACTGACTCTCTTTGAATAACATACCATCCTTGATGATGAAATCCAACCATTTCATCCTGTCTATAGTAACAGGTTCTGTACAAGCTTTTCAAGCTTCACCAAAATCAGGATCCTTTGGATACAAATTCTTGGGTTCATTGAACCCAACCACCTCAACAATTGAAAACTCTTTTCTGCCCCATTAGTCCACTTAAACTCTTTTCTATCCCCTCTCATTGTTTACTTCAAGGGTCCACAAATATTGCTAAAATTTTTGATAAAATTTCTGTAAAAGCTAGCTAGACCATGAAAAGATCTTACCTCAATAGCACTCCTTAGATTAGGCCATTCAAGGATAGCCTATAAC
This sequence comes from Thuja plicata, assembly GCA_018584345.1. Classification (NCBI taxonomy): domain Eukaryota; kingdom Viridiplantae; phylum Streptophyta; class Pinopsida; order Cupressales; family Cupressaceae; genus Thuja; species Thuja plicata. The sequence continues at coordinate 5,683,919 of MU225682.1, read as the reverse complement.
TTCTCTAGGTCCATTTTTAGACCTTCTGCTGAAACTACAAATCCCAAATACACAAGCTCCTTCCTCACAAAACTGCACTTCTTCAAATTTATCAACAACTTCTCTTCTCTCAGCTTCTCAAATACCATACGAATATGCATCATATGCTCCTCCAATGTCTTACTAAAGATCAAAATATCATCTAGGTAAACAATGACAAACTTACCTAGAAAATTCTTTTAGAACCTCATTCATGAGCCGCATTAAACTGCTTAGTGCATTGGTTAGCCCAAAAGGCATCACTAACCACTGGTACAATCCTTCCTTTGTCTTGAAGGCAGTCTTCCATTCGTCTCCTTCTCTGATTTGAATCTGATGATATCCACTCTTCAGATCTATCTTTGAGAAATACAGAGCTCCAGTCAAACAGTCCATAATATCATCCATTCATGGCAATGGAAACCTGTACTTGATTGTGATCTTGTTTATTTCCCTGGAGTCTATACAAATCCTCCACTCTCCATTCTTTTTCGATGCTAATACCATTGGTACAACACAGGGACTCAGACTCTCATGGATCAATCCTTTTTGCAACAACTCATGTACTTGTCTATTCAACTCCTCACTTTCTGCAGGTTTCATTCTGTGTTCTGCCTTATTTGGCAAACTCGTTCCTAGAATCAAGTCCATCTGATGACTGATCTTCCTGACTAGTGGTAATTTATCAGGCACATTATCAGATACAATATCCTGAAACTCATTCAACAAATCTGCAACTTCTACAGGAACATCTTCTACTTCCTCCTTACCAACTTTTGAAATTAAAGTAAAACACACATGCTCATGCCTCATACCATCTAGGAACTTTTTTCTATCAACAAAATTTATTCTTGCACTACCACATAACTTTTATTCTATGTCATTCAATGGCTTTAGCTTATGTCATTCTCCATCCTTTATCATAGAATAGGTATTCACACGACCATCATGTATAGCACATCTGTCAAACTTCCATGATCTACCCAACAACATATGACATACATCCATAGATATCATATCACACAGTACCTCATCATGGTATCTGCCAATCTTGAACTTCACGAGGCATTGTTCATCGACCATGACCTTGTGGTCATCCTGTACCTAGGCAACTCTGGCCTGGCCTTCATTTCTCCTATCTATTCTTCCTTGGCACTGAGGACATTCAAATTCCCTATGACCTTCTTCTCCATAGCAAAAATATGTTCCACGGAAGCCTCCTCTTTTAGATCCTTGTCCTCTTTGTCTTCCTCTCTGATCTCTATTATTCTGATCTTGGAAATGATTGGAATTGTTTCCTCGCTGATTTTGACTATTCTTGGCCACATCCTTCTTTTTTGGATCTTCATTTTAACCACCATATGACTTTCCACCAGATCTTCCACCACGACCTCTTCCATTTCATCTGCTCTCAAACTTCTTGTTCAGCTTTTCTTCTACTTTCAGGGCAAACTGGTATGCCTCCTCAATACTGTTCATTCGAACTAGATTCAACTCCTCCTAAATGCTTGGCCTCAACCCATTAAGGTAACAGACAAATTTCTCCTTATCAGCTTCTACACGGCCTATTCTGATGAGGATTTGATAGAACTCTGCTGTATACTCCTGAACAGATCTTCCTACTTGCTTCAAACTTTGCATTTTCTTCAGCAGGTCAAACTCATAATCAACAGGAATGAACTATCGGTTCAACTTATCCACCATCTGATCCCATCTTGTGATTTTATCCTTTCACCTTCGATTTTGCTCCAATTGGCTCTCCTGCCACCATATTTTTGCATGACCCTTCAATCTTGCCTTCGTAAACTTGACCCGATCAAGATCCTCAATATCTTCATATTCAAAATATTCTTCACATTCGTTGATCCAGTCAATCAACTCCTCTGGGTTAAGATTCCTTTAAAATGTAGGAACCTCAATCTTAGGTCTTTTCCCAATCTTGGAAATGGCTCGAAAAAGCCTTTCTTCTTCTGTATTCAAAACTTCAACTTCTTCTTGATCACCATTTCCTTCTTCGGTTTCATCCTCACTTTCATTTCTAACATTAAGATTTGTTCCTCTGTGAATCTCTTCTTGCAATGCTCGCACTTGTCTTTGGAGCACTCTAACCTCAGGTGTCACAACACCAGCTCTTCTACCATGTTCCCTTCATGGAGGTATTTTTGCGATGCACACTGAAACCCTAACCATGGTTCTGGTGGAAACTGCCTCACAGTCGGTGATCTGTTTACACAAAAAATCCTAACCCATAGTCCTGGTGCAAACTGCCTCACATTCAGCAATCTGTTTACACACTCAGGAACTCCTACTCTAATACCACCTGATGAAGGGTGCTCCCCTTAATGCCACAAACACATAACAGAAATAGAGAAGCAGCAACAATTCCTGATGAAGGGTGCTCCCCTTAATGCCACAAACACATAACAAAAATAGAGAAGCAACAACAATTTGCAATAACAAAAAATGGGCTTCTTATTATCTCCACAAATGTTGAATTACAAAATTTCAGAATTACAATATGCAAAGCCACATGGGCATTCCTCTTACAATATTTTGTAGGACAAAGCCTCGAATTATTACCCAGATCTACTCAGAACTTCCCTAGACAACACTACGGGCCTTCTTTATATAGGCAATTTCCACCGCCCGAGAAGGTTCCAAAAATTTAGCCCATAGGGCCGACCAAACTTAGAATTGTTTTATTTTACAATTTATTACATCATAGTTGGCTGAAAATAACTTTTGAAACCTGAACAGAAATTTTGAAGAAAAATTATTTTCTGCCATTTTAGGTGACCGAACTTTCGAAGACCATAAGTTATTGCCAGTTGACCCGATTGACTGTTATGACCCCATTCTGGAAAAGGCACGAAGCACTCTACAGGCTTTACTAATGCAAGCGCTTGTCACCCAAATTTTCAATCTCATCTGGGGCCTCTAAAGCCTTCAAAACTGAGTTCAAAGTTTCTGTACCCTACTGCCAATACCAAAAATCTTTAATATCTTCAAAACAAGACCTAATCTAGCCATGAAACTTTACTAGCAGAATGACAAGAATGAGATGAACCTCCACATGTGAAATTAGAACATTCTGAGATTGTATGACCAACTTACTAAAAATAGCAAGTTTCCATAGATAGTAGCTTTGCACAAGATAGCCCTTATTGAAAAGAAAACAAAAATATTTTTGGGTGATGCAAGATTGCCCTTACACCCAGGATGCTCCTGCATCAGACACCCAGGGTAATTTGAGAAGTGACCCTGTCACAACTCAGGTGTGCTGAGAAAACCAAGATGGTTAACCTCCTCCCTTGTCAGCCATGATGAATCTTCAATAGGTCATCCTTTCCACTTGACCAGATATTCTTCATATGTCCTATTCTTTGTGCTTCTACCAACACGACTGTCCAGTATGTCTTCAATATCCTTGGTATCTAAACTACTTGCTGGAATACTCCACTGTGCCACTATGATCTCATCTTCAACACCTCCTTCATGATACTCTATCAAATCTGAAATGTTAAACACTGGTGAAATATTCATCTCACTAGGCAATTCTACCTCATATGCATTTCCTAAATCATGCTTCTTCAGTATCTTACATGGTCCAAACTTCTTCATTTTTAGCTTGTTATATGTACCAACTGGAAACCGCTCCTTCTGTAAGTGAACCATGAATTCATCCCCAACCTGAAATTTCTTGTCTCCTTTTCTTATCCGCCTTTGCCTTATACTGTGCATTCATTTTGGTAATGTGCTTCCTCACTTCCTCATGGATGTTCTTCAAGTGTTCTGCAAAATCCTCAGCTTTAGCACTACTTATTTCTCCTTTATCTATCTTCCTCAATTTAGATGCGTTTCTTGGACTACTTCCATATACAATCTGGAATAGTGATTTACCAGTGCTCCTATTGAAAAAATTATTGTATGCAAATTCTCCCTGTGGTAAAATCAAATCTCATCCTTTTGGCTTATCTCCAAGCAAACATCTCAGCAAATTCCCCAAACTCCTATTCACCACCTCTGTCAGTCCTTCAGTTTGTGGATGATGTGACGAACTGAACTTAAAAAATGTCGTCAACTTCTTCCATAATGTACGCCAGAAATATCCAACAAACTTAGTGTCTTGATCTGAAACTATGGTCTTTGGCAAACCATGTAGCCTCACCACTTCTCTGAAAAATAATTCTGCTACATGAAGAAAATCATTTATCTTCTTGTATGGAATGAAATGTGCCATCGTCAAAAATCTGTCAACCACCACAAAGATTGAATCATGTCCCCGCTGAGTCCTCGGTAAACCAAGAACAAAGTCCATACTGATATCCTCCTAATATTTTTCTGGTATAGATAATGGCTGATACAACCCTGTATTCTACTGCACTCCTTTCGCCATTTGACATACTCTGCAACTCTGTACAAACTTCTTCACATCTTGCTGCAACTATGGACAATAATAATTCTCACTACCAAAGCAAGGATTTTATCATGACCAAAATGTCCAGCTAATCCTCTGCTATGCTTCTCCTTGATGAGAGTCTCCCTCATAGAACTTTGCAGGATGCACAATTGACTCCCTTTGAATAGCATACCATCCTGGATGATGAAATCCAGCCATTTCATCCTGTCTATAGTAATAGGTTTTGTACAAGCTTTCCAAGCTTCACCAAAATCAGGATCCTTTGGATATAAATTCTTAAGTTCATTGAACCCAACCACCTCAATCTGCATCTCTGTTAGCAATAGTTACCTTCTGCTAAGGGCATCTGCAACCCTGTTAGAGTTTCCACTCTTGTATTTCAAAAAAACTGTATAACTCTGCAAGAATTCAACCCATTTCAAATGCCTTTGATTCAACTTTCCTTGACTATTCAAATATTGCAAAGCTTGATGATCAGTATACAAAACAAACTCCTTAGGAAGCAGATAATGTCTCCACTTCTTTAATGCCTAAATTATAGCATAAAATTTCTGACCATAAACAGAATACTTTCTCTTGGTATCATTTAACTTCTCACTGAAATAAGTAACAGGTTTACCTTCTTGGCTCATAACAGCTCCAATTATAGTACCACTAGCATCACAATCTACTTGAAACACCTTATTAAAATCTGGGAGTGCTAAAATAGGTTGTTCTATAACTTTTTGTTTCAACAATTGAAAACTCTTTTCTGCCCCGTTAGTCCACTTAAACTCTTTTCTATCCCCTCTCATTGTTTCAGTCAAGGGTCCACAAATACTGCTAAAATTTCTGATAAACTTTCTGTAAAAGCTAGCTAGACCATGAAAAGATATTATCTCAGTAGCACTCCTTGGAGTAGGCCATTCAAGGATAGCTTGTACCTTCTCTGGGTCCATTTTTAGACCTTCTAATGAAACTACAAATCCCAAATACACTAGCTCCTTCACAAAAATGGACTTCTCTAAATTTATCAATAATTTTTCTTCTCTCAGCTTCTCAAATACCATACAAATATGCATCATATGCTCCTCCAATGTCTTACTAAATATCAAAATATCATCTAGGTAAACAATGACAAACTTACCCAAAAATTCTTTCAGAACCTCATTCATGAGCCACATGAAAGTGCTCGATGCATTGGTTAGCCCAAAAGGCATGACTAACCACTTGTACAATCCTTCCTTTGTCTTGAAGGTAGTCTTCCATTCATATCCTCCTCTGATCTAAATCTGATGATATCCACTCTTCAGATCTATCTTTGAGAAATACACAACTCCACTCAAATAGTCCATAATATCATCCATTCATGGCAATGGAACCTGTACTTGATTGTGATTTTGTTTATTGCCTTGGAGTCTGTACACATCCTCCACTCTCCATTCTTCTTTGGTTCTAATACCGCTGGTACAATATAGGGACTCAGACTCTTACGGATCAATCCTTTATACAACAACTCATGTACTTGTCTATTCAACTCCTCACTTTCTGCAGGTGTCATTCTGTGTGTTTCCTTATTCGGCAAACTCGCTCCTGGAATCAAGTCCATCTAATGACTAATCTTCCTGACTGGTGGTAATCCATGAGACACATTATCGGATACAATATCTTGAAACTCATTCAACAAATCTGCAACTTCTACAGGAACATCTTCTACTTCCTCCTTACTAGCTTTTGGAATTAAAGCAAAACACACATGCTCATGCCTCATAATATCTAAGAACTTTCTTCCATCAACAAAAGTTATTCTTGCACTACCACATACCTTTTCTTCTGTGTCATTTAATGGCTTTAGCTTATGTCGCACTCCATCCTTTATCACGGAATAGGTATTTGCACAACCATCATGTACAACACATCTGTAAAACTACCATGGTCTACCCAACAACATATGGCATACATCCATAGATATGATATCACACAGTACCTCATCATGGTATCCGCCAATCTTGAACTTTACGAGGCATTGTTCATTGACCATGACCTTGTGGTCATCCTGTACCCAGGCAATCTGATATGGATGTGGGTGTTTCTATCTCTTGAGCTTCAACTTTGTCACCATCTCTTCTGATACAAAATTTTCAATGCTTCCACTATCAATAATCACATCACAACACTTACCCTCACACTTGCACCTGGTGCGAAACAGGCTCCTCCTTTGTTCAGGTTCATTCTCACCACTCAGCAGGACACTTCTGTTAATCAACGTTTAACCTCTTTCAACATCTTCAGAATGTGACGATCTAACATCTTCATCTACATGTGCAACTCTTTCCTGACCTTCATTTCTCCTGTCTATTCTTCCTTGGCACCAAGGACATTCAAAAGCCCTATGACCTTCTTCTCCATAGTGAAAACAGTTCCACGGAAGCCTCCTCTTCTAGATCCTTGTCCTCTTCCTCTTCCTCTTCCTCTTCCTCTCTGATCTCTATTATTCTGATCTTGGAAATGATTATAATTGTTTCCTCACTGATTTTGACTATTACTGGCCTCATCCTTCTTTTTCAGATCTACATTTTGGCCACCATATGACCGTCCACCAGATCATCCACCATGACCTCTTCTATTTTGTCTGCTCTCAAACTTCTTGCTTAGCTTTTCTTCTACTTTTAGGGAAAACTGGTATTCCTCCTCAATAATGTTCATTTGAACAAGATTCAACTCCTCCTGAATGCTTGGCCTCAACCCATTAAGGTAACGAGCAAATTTCTCCTTATCAGCTTCTGCATGGCCTGTTCTGATGAGGATTCGATAGAACTCCTCTGTATACTCCTGAACAGGTCTTCCTGCTTGCGTCAAACTTTGAATTTTCTTCAGCAGATCAAGTTCATAATCAATAGGAATGAACTGTCACTTCAACTTATCCACCATCTGATCCCATCTTGTAATTTTATCCTTTCCCCTTTGATATTGATCCAATTGGATCTCCTGCCACCAGATCTTCCCATGACCCGTCAGTCTGGCGTTCACAAACTTGACCCGATCAGGATCCTATATATCTTCATACTTGAAATATTCTTCCCATTCGTTGATCTAGTCAATCAACTCCTCTGGGTTAAGATTCCCTAAAAATGTAGGAACCTCAATCTTAGGTCTTTTTCCAATCTTGAAAATGGCTCGAAAAAACCTTTCTTCTTTTGGATTCAAAACTTCAACTTCTTCTTGATCACCATTTCCTTCTTCGGCTTCATCCTCACTTTCATTTCTAACATTAAGATTCATTCCTCTATGAATCTCTTCTTGTAATGCTTGCACTTGTCTCAAGATCTCTCTAACCTTAGGTGTCACAACACCAGCTCTTCTGCCACATTCCTTTTGTGGAAGAATTTTTGCGATGTGCACTGAAACCCTAACCACGGTCCTGGTTCAAACTGCCTCATAGTCGGTGATCTATTTACACAAAAAACCCTAACCCACTATCCTAGTGTAAACTACATCATAGTCGATGATCTGTTTACACACTCAGGAACTCCTGCTCTGATACCACCTGATGAAGGGTGCTCCCCTTAATGCCAAAAACACATAACAGAAACAGAGAAGCAACAACAATTCCTGATGAAGAGTGCTCCCCTTAATGCCACAAACACATAATAGAAATAGAGAAGCAACAACAATTTGCAAGAATAGAAAATGGGCTTCTTATTATCTCTACAAATGTGAAATTACAAACTTTGAGAATTACAATATGCAAAGCCACATGGGTATTCCCCTTACAGTATTATGTAGGACAAAGCCTCGAATTATTACCCAGATCTACCCAGAACTGCCCTAGACAACACTACGGGCCTTCTTTATATAGGCAATTTCCACCGCCTGAGAAGGTTCCAGAAAGTTAGCCCATAAGGCTGACCAAACTTAGAATTATTTTATTTTACAATTTATTACATCATAGTCAGCTCAAAATAACTTTTGAAACCCAAACAAAAATTTTGAAGAAAATTTATTTTCTGCCATTTCAGGTGACCCAACTTCTGAAGACTATAAGTCATCGGCAGTTGCCCCAATTGACTATTATGACCCCAATCCAGAAAGGCCAAGAAGTTCTCTATAGGCCTAACTAGTGGAAGCGCCTGTCACCCAAATTTTTGACCCCATCTGGGGCCTCTAAAGCCTTCAAAACTGAGTTCAAAGTTTCTGTACCCTGTTGCCAATACCGAAAATCTGTAATATCTTCAAAACTAGACCTGATCTAGCCATGAAACTTTACTGGAAGGATGATAAGACTGAGATGAATCTCCACATGTGAAATTAGAACATTCTAAGATCGTATGACCAACTTACTAAAAATTGCAGTTTTCCATAGATAGTAGCTTTACACAAGATAGCCCTTATTGAAAAGAAAACATAAATATTTTTGGGTGATGCAAGATTGCCCTTACACCCAGGATGCTCCTGCATAAGACACCCAGGTTAATTTGAGAAGTGACCCTATCACGACTCAGGTGTGCAAAGGAAAACCAAGATGGTTAACCTCCTCCCTTGTCAGCCATGATGAATCTTCAATAGGTCATCCTTTCCACTTGACCAAATATTCTTCATATGTCCTGTTCCTTGTGATTCTACCAACATGACTTTCTAGTATGTCTTCAATCTCCTTGGTATCTAAACTACTTGTTAGAATACTCCACTGTGCCACTGTGATCTCATCTTCAACACCTCCTTCATGATACTCTGTCAAATCTGAAATGTTACACACTGGTGAAATATTTAGCTCACTAGGCAATTCTACCTCATATGCATTTCCTGAATCATGCTTCTTCAGTATCTTACATGGTCCAAACTTCTTCATTTTCATCTTTTTATATGTACCAACTGTGTGTGTGTAAATGGGTACCTGTCAGAATCAACACAAACACTCAATAGGTCATTGCATTAGCTTGAAAGGTTAGTCAAAACGTTCAAAATCACTAATATCAGCCTATTTTCTTCTAACTAGAAAGAGTGTAATGAATAACATATTTAGCCCTTAGAATATGCTATAAATTAGTGACCAATACTATTCTAGCATGAAGGATTTAAGATGAAAACAAACTAAAAAGAAGGTAAAACATGTATTTTAGCTCTAAAGAATGAAACTAAAACAATGCAAAAGCATGGAATGTGAGATAAAATGTAGTTCTACAATTATTTCAACAGCATAATAATGTGTTTTTGATCTCAAGTGAAGGCTTATTTACTCTCAAAATAGGCTTCTATTTATAGAAGAATGGGAGAAAGAGAGGGGGGACAAGGTTCATTTATGAATTTGGAGACTCATAAATAAATAAGTAAGAGCCTTTAATGCCCAAGGCATTAATAAGGCATGGGAGAGACATGGGCTTAAGGTCTTCATATTAATGAAGGCATTAATGAAGGCCTTAAAGAGGGAAGGGAGGATGTAAGAGAATATGGACT
>MU225682.1:5630735-5644013 GCA_018584345.1 Thuja plicata | reverse complement strand
CCAAGACCATGCCAAGTTCCATTAAATACATCAAAACCAATTACCCAAGACCCAAGTAGGTTTATCCAACTCTACCAAACCCCTCACACATGAAAATAAGTCCACACAACTCCATCAAATCTCCCAATCATCCAGGATAGCTAACTACCCTGGGATGCTCCTGCATTAGACTCCCCAGGTGCAAAAAGATATTCTCCATAGCTGGAAGAACATCATTCAGGATTCAACACATAAATCCCAAAATGGTTCTTCACATACATTTCCTCCAAACCCTCATTCTATAAACTCTTTCCCTTGTTCTATTGCTGCTTCTTCTGTGCATCCTTCCTCGATGTCCCATAGGTTTGTTGTCCACAATGACCTCTAATCTTTTCAGAATATGCCAACTCAACTTGGCTGCCAATGCTCAGGTTCCTTCTACCAACCTCTTGCTTTTGCAAAGGAATTAGGGAATGCTTCTTTCCATCTTTCACAATTGTAAACACATTCTTGACACAATCATGCACAGCCCTACGATCATACTGCCACGGTCTGCCAAGAAACAAATGACAACTGTTCATGTCCACAATATCACATAGAACTTGATCCTTATACTGTCCAATCTGGAGATCAACAAGGCACTGCTCCCTCACTTCCAAAGCATTCTCACCTTGCAGCCAACCAATCCTATAAGGATAAGGATGTCTTGTTCTTCTCAAACCATGTTTCTGAACCATCTCCTCCGCAACAAGGTTATCAGTACTACCACCATCCACAATCACATTACAGACCTTACCACTAGACTTACAATGGGTCCTAAACAAATTACTCCTCTAACAAGATTCCCATGTCCTCTGACCAATCAGTACTCGCCGAGCTAGTAAACTCTCTCCTTACTCAGGTCCCTGGTCTTCAGCCTCATCCACAATAGTGGCTCTTCTGTTGCCATCCCTTTGTAGATATTCATAAGCTCAATGCCCATCTTCATGAAATTTGAAACAAGTACCCCTAAATTCACCTTTACCTTCCCTTCTCTTTTGATCAACAGGTTTTGGTTCATCTTCTGCATTTGGTTTAGCCTTTGCTGAATAGTCCTGCTTCTCCTTCTGTCGGGAACTACCTTGATTATTCCTTTTCAACTTTTTTTCAGCCTTCAAAGCATACTGATAGGCATCCTCAACTGAAGAATTATTCAACATACCAACCTCATCCTAAATATTGAATCTCAAACCATTGATATACCTAGCCACCTTCTCCTTAGACAACTCTCTATGTCCAGACCGAATAGTCAACTTGTAAAACTTCTCTGTATAATCCTTCACAGTCATATCTTTTTGTTTCAAATTCTGCAACTTATTAAACAACTCAAGTTTATAATTAGCAAGAATGAACTTATCCTTCAGTTTAGTTACCATCAATCTCCATCTAGTGATCTTCATTTCACCTTCCTCTTCTCTATCCTGCTGTAACTCCTTCCACCAAAGAGAAGCATGTCCCTTCATCTTGGTCTATGCTATCCTCACCCTAAGTGGATCTTTAATATCCTCGAGCTCAAAGTATTCTTTCAATTCACCAATCCAATCAATCAAGTCTTCCGGATTCAAAGTACCGGAGAAATTAGAAACCTCCATCTTATGCTTTAGCTTTAACTGAGGTCCAGATCTATCCAATTGAACAACCCTATTTCCACTAGGTCTCTCATCTTTTTCAACTCTACCACTTGATCTAGTAGTCTCAAAGTCTTCATTAGCTTCCTCATAACCATTTTCAATACCCACATGTTGAGGCACACCACCTAAAGTACTTACAATCTCAGCAATCATATCACTCTTCATTAGTGCAAGATCAGATCTGAGTTCTGCTCTAATCTTTTCTAAGACCCTTTCTTTCATAGTATCATAAAGATCATCCATTTCCCTAGGGTTCAATCTTCTCGGAGCCATCTTCTGAAATCTTCAAAAATCCTCTCCACAGTCCTGGTGCAAAGTGCCTCACCTTCGGCGCTCTGTCCACACACTCAGGAACAACCTTCACTCTGATACCACTTGATGAAGGGAAAGGTAGGAGAATCCCCAATGGAGATGTCCTAGCCCCATAAAATAACCACACAATGAAAAAATAACAACATAGAGATTTAGATCCACACAATGCAAATACTCATAATAGAATCATCATATTTTCATCCAACATGCCCGGCTGTAAGGCCTTCCGGGTTACGGCCAAATATAATACAATTACAAGAGGAACTCCACAAGATCTCAAAATATCCAAACCAAACCCTAGCCACACTATGGTAGAAACCTCCAGGAAGATCCAAACTTGTGCTCACAAGCCCACCAAGAAATCTCCTTGTTTCCCAAGCCACAGCTACTAGTTCCTCTCAAAACTCGCTCTTCTACCTCTTCCTCTTCTCAAGGATGGATGAATAATGACCAAAGACTTCTCCCACAACCCCTACTTATACCAATCTAAGCCACAGGTCAGACCAGAACATAAATTAAATATAAACACATAAATTAAATGCCACAAGTCGGCCAACAACAACAATTAAATGCCCAAAATTGATGTCTTAGTAAAATTGCGATATCTCCTAGCTCCAAATGAATTAGGACTCGTGCCTCAAACCGTAGGTAGAAATCTAGGCCCTCTTCAATCCCTAAAATTTTAATCCTCTAAATCTTTGTGGAAAATTAATTATACGGCCTGTAATAGGCACCAAATTCCTAAGCAAGGCCGAGCTCCTCCCAGTCCATGCCAAGCAACCAAGACCATGCCAAGTTCCATTAAATACATCAAAACCAATTACCCAAGACCCAAGTAGGTTTATCCAACTCTACCAAACCCCTAATACATGAAAATAAGTCCACACAACTCCATCAAATCTCCCAATCATGTCAGATAGCCAACTACCCTGGGATGCTCCTGCATCATGTCTTCTTGCATTTGCAATTAATTCTTGTATGTTCAATTTTAAAGGCATTTTGAGTATATTGATTACAAGGTAGTCATGTTCTTGTTTGTGATTTATTTTAAAGGAGAGTATAAATATTTTAGGTGATTTTAGATAATTAGGTTTTGTGCAAGGATTTGATACATTGGTGTGAGGAATGAGAGGATAGTTTGTAAGGCACTCTATCTGGGGTTCAATTGTGTTCCGATGAATTGTCTTAATATGTGTATAATTTTTTATGAATCTATTACCCATGATTAGGAACTATTCAATATGATGACATGTGGTTGCTATCATCAATTAAAATATTAAAACCTTTACCTTCTATTGTTAAGAACTTATATGTGTAGTTGATTGTGTTGAAGAATACAGTTTATCTTAGTGATTCTGTGAAGAGTGAATCAATAGGTTAGCCTTCCTAGGCCAAGCTGGCATAAAAAGAAGAAGGATTGAAAATCCTTAATCCACTATCAGATTCTTTATTATTTAGTGATTCTGTCAAAGGTACACCTGCCTAGGTATGTGGAGCCCAAAGTGTAGGAGGATCTTTATCCTTGTTAATTAGCCTTATTCATGTATGAATCTAAGTTGGGAATAGAGGGTTAAACATTTTTTATTGTTTTAAATGATTCATACAAGAAAATGAGCTAACACTTCCATCAAAAAAATTTATTCTTGCACTACCACATACCTTTTCTTCTGTGTCATTCAATGGCTTTAGCTTATGTCTCACTCCATCCTTTATCATGGAATAGGTATTCACACGACCATCATGTACAACACACCTATCAAACTGCCATGGTCTAACCAACAACATATGACATACATCCATAGATATGATATCACACTATACCTCATCATGGTATCCACCAATCTTGAACTTTAGGAGGCATTGTTCATTGACCATGACCTTATGGTCATCCTGTACCCAGGCAATCTGATATTGATGTGGGTGTTTTTGTCTCTTGACCTTCAACTTTGTCACCATCTCTTCTGACACCAAATTTTCAGTGCTTCCACTATCAATAATCACATCACAAGACTTACCCTCACACTTGCACCTGGTGTGAAATAGGCTCCTCCTTTGTTCAGGTTCATTCTCACCACTTAGTAGGACTCTTCTGTTAATCAATGTTTCTCCCCTTTTAGCATCTTCAGAATGTGATGATCTGGCATCTTCATCTACATGTGCAACTCTAGTCTGGCCTTCATTTCTCCTGTCTATTCTTCCTTGGCACCAAGGACATTCAAATTTCCTATGACCTTCTTATCCATAGTAAAAACATGTTCCACAGAAGCCTCCTCTTCCAGATCCTTGTCCTCTTCCTCTCTGATCTCTATTATTCTGATCTTGGAAATGATTGGAATTGTTTCCTTGCTGATTCTGACTGTTCCTGGCCTCATCCTTCTTTTTTGAATCTTCATTTTGGCCACCATATGACCATCCACCAGATCTTCCACCATGACCTCTTCCATTTTGTCTACTCTCAAACTTCTTGTTCAGCTTTTCTTCTACTTTCAGGGCAAATTGGTATACCTCCTCAATATTGTCCATTCGAACTAGATTCAACTCCTCCTGACTGCTTGGCCTCAACCCATTAAGGTAACGGGAAAATTTCTCCTTATCAACTTCTGCATGGCCGGTTCTGATGATGATTCAATAGAACTCCTTTGTATACTCTTGAACAGATCTTCCTGCTTGCTTCAAACTTTGCATTTTCTTCAGTAGGTCAAGCTCATAATCAACAGGAATGAACTATCGCTTCAACTTATCCACCATCCAATACCATCTTGTGATTTTATCCTTTCCCCTTTGATTTCACTCCAATTTGATCTCCTACCACTATATATTTGCATGGCCCTTCAGTCTGGCCTTCGCAAAATTGACCCGAATAGGATCCTCAATATCTTCATACTCAAAATATTCTTCACATTCGTTGATCCAGTCAATCAACTCCTCTGGGTTAAGATTCCTTGAAAATGTAGGAACCTCAATCTTAGGTCTTTTTCTAATTTTAGAAATGGCTCAGAAAAGCCTTTCTTCTTTTGGATTCAAAACTTCAACTTCTTCTTGATCACCATTCCCTTCTTCGACTTCATCCTCACTTTCATTTCTAACATTAAGATTCATTCCTCTGTGAATATTTTCTTGCAATGTTCACACTTGTCTCTGGAGCTCTCTAACCTCAGGTGTCACAACACTATCTCTTCTACTACGTTCCCTTCATGGAGGTATTTTCATGATGTGCGCTTAAACCCTAACCACAGCCCTAGTGCAAACTGTGTCACAGTCGGTGATCTGTTTACACAAAAAACCCTAAGCCACGGTCCTAGTGCAAACTGCCTCACCTTTGGCAATTTATTTACACACACAGGAACTCCTGCTCTAATACCACCTAATGAAGGTGCTCCCCTTAATGCCACAAACACATAACAGAAATAGAGAAGCAACAACAATTCTTGATGAAGGGTGCTCCCCTTAATGCCACAAACACATAACATAAATAGAGAAGCAACAACAATTTGTAAGAATAGAAAATGGGCTTCTTATTATCTCCATAAATGTGGAATTACAAAATTTCAGAATTACAACATGCAAAGCCACATGGGCATTCCCCTTACAATATTTTGTAGGGCAAAGCCTTGAATTATTACCCAGATCTACCCAGAACTACCCTAGACAATACTACAGGCCTTCTTTATATAGATAATTTTCACCGCCCAAGAAGGTTCCAAAAATTTAGCCCATAGGGCCGACCAAACTTAGAATTATATTATTTTACAATTTATTACATCATAGTCAGCTCAAAATAACTTTTGAAACCCGAACAAAAATTTTGAAGAAAAATTATTTTCTGTCATTTTAGGTGACCCAACTTCCAAAGACCATAAGTCATCGCTAGTTGACCCGATTGACTATTATGACCCCAATTTGGAAAGGCCACAAAGTGCTTTACAGGCATAATTATTGCAAGCACCCGTCACCCAAATTTTTGACCTCATCCGGGGCCTCTAAAGCCTTCAAAACTGAGTTCAAAGTTTCTGTACCTACTGCCAATACCAAAAATCTTTAATATCTTCAAAACTAGACCTGATCTAGCCATGAAACTTTATTGGCAGGCTGATAAGACTGAGATGAACCTCCACATGTGAAATCAAAATATTCTAAGATTGTACAACCAACTTACTAAAAATAGCAAGTTTTCATAGATAGTAGCTCTACACAAGATAGCCCTTATTGAAAAGCAAATAGAAATATTTTTGGGTGATGCAAGATTGCCCTTACACCCAGGATGCTCCTGCATCAGACACCCGGGGTAATTTGAGAAGTGACCCTGTCATAACTTAGGTGTGCAGAGGAAAACCAAGATGGTTAACCTCCTCCCTTGTCAGCCATGATGAATCTTCAACAGGTCATCCTTTCCACTTGACCAGATATTCTTCATATGTCCTGTTCCTTGTGCTTCTACCAACACGAATGTCTAGTATGTCTTCAATCTCCTTGGTATCTAAACTACTTGCTGGAATACTCCACTGTGCCACTGTGATCTCATCTTCAACACCTCCTTCATGATACTCTGTCAAATCTGAAATGTTAAACACTAGTGAAATATTTAGCTCACTAGGCAATTCTACCTCATATGCATTTCCTGAATCATGCTTCTTCAGTATCTTACATGGTCCAAACTTCTTCATTTTTAGCTTGTTATATGTACCAACTAGAAACCTCTCTTTCCATAAGTGAACCATGACTTCATCCCCAACCTGAAATTCCTTATGTCTCATTTTCTTATCCACCTTAGCCTCATACTGTGCATTCATTTTGGTAATGTGCTTCCTCAGTTCCTCATGGATGTTCTTCAAGTGTTCTGCAAAATCCTTAGCTTCAACACTACTTATTTCTCCTTTATCTATCTTCCTCAATTCAGATGCGTTTCTTGGACTACTTCCATATACAATCTAGAATGATGATTTGCCAGTGCTCCTGTTGATTGAATTATTGTATGCAAATTCTGCCTGTAGTAAAATCAAATCTCATCCTATTGGCTTATCTCCAACCAAACATCTCAGTAAATTCTCCAAACTCCTATTCACCATCTTTGTCTGTCCATCACTTTGTGGATGATGTGACGATTTGAACTTCAAATATTTCTTCAACTTCTTCCACAATGTATGCTAGAAATATCTGACAAACTTAGTGTCTCGATCTGAAACTATGGTCTTTGGGAAACCATGTAGCCTCACCACTTCTCTGAAAAATAATTTTGCTACATGAACAACATCATTAGTCTTCTTACACGGAATGAAATGTGTCATCTTTGAAAATCTGCCAACCACCACAAAGATTGAATCATGTCTCTGCTGAGTCCTCGGTAAACCAAGAATAAATTCCATACTGATATCCTCCCAAGGATTCTCTGGTATAGGTAATGGCTGATACAACCCTATATTCTTCTTCACTCCTTTCGCCATCTGACATACTCTGCAACTCTGTACAAACTTCTTCACATCTTACTGCAACTGTGGCCAATAATAATTTTCACTAACCAAAGCAAGGGTTTTATCATGACTAAAATGTCCAGCCAATCCTCCGCTATGCTTCTCCTTGATGAGATTCTCCCTCATATAACTTTGTAGAATGCACAACTAACTCCCTTTGAATAGAATACCATCCTGGATGATGAAATCCATCCATTTCAACTTGTCTATTGTAATAGGTTTTGTACAAGCTTTCCAAGCTTCACCAAAATAAGGATCCTTTGGATACAAATTCTTGAGTTCATTGAACCCAACCACCTTAATCTGCATCTCTGTCAGTAATAGTTTCCTTCTGCTAAGGGCATCTGCAACCTTGTTAGACTTTCCACTCCTGTGTTTCAAAACAAATGTATAACTCTGCAAGAATTCAACCCATTTCAAATGCCTTTGATTAAACTTTCCTTGACTATTCAAATATTGCAAAGCTTGATGATCAGTATACAAAACAAACTCCTTAGGAAGAAAATAATGTCTCCACTTCTTTAATGCCTGAACTAGAGCATAAAATTATTGATCATAAACAAAATACTTTGTCTTGGAATCATTTAACATCTCACTGAAATAAGCAATAGGTTTACCTTGTTGGCTCATAACAGCTCCTATTGTAGTACAACTAGCATCACAATCTACTTGAAACACATTATTAAAATCTAGAAGTGCTAAAACAGGTTGTTCTGTAACTTTTGGTTTCAACAATTGAAAACTCTTTTCTGCCCCATTAGTCCACTTAAACTCTTTTCTATCCCCTCTCATTGTTTCATTCAAGGGTCTACAAATACTGCTAAAATTTCTGATAAAATTTCTGTAAAAGCTAGCGAGACCATGAAAATATCTTACCTTAGTAGCACTCCTTGGAGTAGGCCATTCAAGGATAGCTTGTACCTTTTCTGGGTCCATTTTTAGACCTTTTGCTAAAACTACAAATCCCAAATACACTAGCTCCTTCTTCACAAAACTGCACTTCTTCAAATTTATCAACAATTTCTCTTCTCTCAGCTTGTCAAAGACCATATGAATATGCATCATATGCTCCTCCAATGTCTTACTAAAGATCAAAATATCATCTAGGTAAACAATGAAAAACTTACCCATAAATTGTTTCAGAACCTCATTTATGAGCCACATGAAAGTGCTTGGTGCATTGGTTAGCCCAAAAGGCATGACTAAACTCTCATACAATCCTTCCTTTTTCTTGAAGGAAGTCTTCCATTCATCTCCTTCTCTGATCCAAATCTGATGATATCCACTCTTCAGATCTATCTTCAAGAAATACACAGCTCCACTCAAAGAGTCTATAATATCATCCATTCGTGGCAATGGAAACCTATACTTGATTGTGATCTTGTTTATTACCCTGGAGTCTGTACACATCCTCCACTCTCCATTCTTCTTTGGTGCTAATACTGCTGGTACAGCACAGGGACTCAGACTCCCATAGATCAATCCTTTCTGCAACAACTCATGTACTTGTCTATTCAAATCCTCACTTTCTGAAGGTGTCATTTTGTGTGCTACCTTATTTGGAAAACTTGCTCCTAGAATCAAGGTCATCTAATGACTAATCTTCTTGACTGGTGGTAATCCATCAGGCACATTATCAGATACAATATCCTGAAAATCAGTCAACAAATCTGCAACTTCTACAGGAACATCTTCTACTTCCTCTTTACCAGCTTTTGGAATTAAAGAAAAACACACATGCTCATACCTCATACCATCTAGGAACTTTCTTCCATCAACAAAATTTATTCTTGCACTACCACATACCTTTTCTTCTATGTCATTCAATGGCTTTAGCTTATGTCACACTCCATCCTTTATCACAGAATAGGTATTCGCACGACCATCATGTACAACACATTTGTCAAACTACCATGGTATACCCAACAATATGTGACATACATCCATAGATATGATATCACACAATATCTCATCATGGTATCTGCCGATCTTGAACTTCACGAGGCATTGTTCATTGACCATGACCTTGTGGTCATCCTGTACCCATGCAATTTGATATGGATGTGGGTGTTTCTGTCTCTTGAGCTTCAACTTTTTCACCATGTCTTCTGACACCAAACTATCAGTGCTTCCACTATCAATAATCACATCAAAACACTTACCCTCACACTTGCACCTGGTGCGAAACAGGCTCCTCCTTTGTTCAGGTTCATTCTCACCACTCAGCTAGACTCTTCTGTTAATCAATGTTTCTCCTCTTTTAGCATCTTCAAAATGTGATGATCTGACATCTTCATCTACATGTGCAACTCTGGCTTGGCCTCCTCTTCCAGATCCTTGTCCTCTTCCTCTTCCTCTTTGATCTCTATTATTTTGATCTTGGTAATGATTGGAATTGTTTCCTAGCTAATTTTTAATGTTACTGGCCTCATCCTTCTTTTTTGGATCTTCATTTTAGCCACCATATGACCATCCACCAGATCTTCCACCATGACCTCTTCCATTTTGTCTGCTCTCAAACTTCTTGTTAAGCTTTTCTTCTACTTTCAGGGCAAACTGGTATGCCTCCTCAATAATATTCATTCAAACCAGATTGAACTCCCCCTGAATGCTTGGCCTCAACCCATTAAGGTAATGGGCAACTTTCTGCTTATTAGCTTCTGCATGGCCTATTCTGATGAGGATTCAATATAACTCCTTTGTATACTCCTGAACAGATCTTACTGCTTGCTTCAAACTTTACATTTTATTTAGTAGGTCAAGCTCATAATCAACAGGAATGAACCGTCGCTTCAACTTATCCACCATCAGATCCCATCTTGTGATTTTAGCCTTTCCCCTTCGATTTCACTCCAAATGGATCTCCTACCACTAGATCTTCACATGACCCTTCAGTCTGGCCTTTGCAAACTTGACCCGATCAGGATCCTCAATATCTTCATACTCGAAATATTCTTCACATTCGTTGATCCAGTCAATCAACTCCTCTGGGTTAAGATTCCTTGAAAAATGTAGGAACCTCAATCTTAGGTCTTTTCCCAATCTTGGAAATGGCTAGGAAAATCCTTTCTTCTTCTAGATTCAAAACTTCAACTTTTTCTTGATCACCATTTCCTTCTTTGGCTTCATCCTCACTTTTATTTCTAATATTAAGATTCATTCGTCTACGAATCTCTTCTTGCAATGCTCACACTTGTCTCTGGAGCTCTCTTACCTCAGGTGTCACAACACCAGCTCTTCTTCCACATTCCTTTTGTGGATGCATTTTTGTGATGCGCACTAAAAACCTAACCATGGTCCTAGTGCAAACTGCCTCACAGTCGGTGATCTATTTACACAAAAAACCCTAAACCATGGTCCTAGTGCAAACTGCCTCACAGTCGGCGATTTGTTCGCACACTCAGGAACTCCTACTCTGATACCACCTGATGAAGGGTGCTCGCCTTAATGCCACAAACACATAATAGAAACAAAGAAGCAACAACAACTCATGATGAAGGGTTCTCCCCTTAATACCACAAACACATAACAGAAATAGAGAAGCAACAACAATTTGCAAGAATAGAAAATGGGCTTCTTATTATCTCCACAAATGTGGAATTACAAATTTTTAGAATTATAATATGCAAAGCCACATGGGCATTCCTGTTACAATATTCTGTAGGACAAAGCCTCAAATTATTACCTAGATCTACTTAGAACTGCGCTAGACAACACTACGGGCCTTCTTTATATAAGCAATTTTCACTGCTCGAGAAGGTTCCAGAAATTTATCCCATAGGGCCGACCAATCTTAGAATTATTTTATTTTACAATTTATTACATCATAGTCGGCTCAAAATAACATTTGAAACCCGAACAAAAATTTTGAAGAAAAATTATTTTCTGCCATTTGAGGTGACCCAACTTCTGAAGACCATAAGCCATCACTAGTTGACCCAATTGACTATTATGAACCCAATCTAGAAAGGCCACGAAGTACTCTACAGGCCTAACTAGCGCAAGCACCCGTCACCCAAATTTTTGACCTCATCTGGTGCCTCTAAAGCCTTCAAAATTGAGTTCAAAGTTTCTATACCCTGCCGCCAATACCAAAAATCTTTAATATCTTCAAAACTAGACCTGATCTAGCCATGAAACTTTACTTGTAGGATGATAAGACTGAGACGAACCTCCACATGTGAAATCAAAACAGTCTGAGATTGTATCACCAACTTACTAAAAATAGCAAGTTTCCATAGATAGCAGCTCTGCATAAGATAGTGCTTATTGAAAAGCAAATATAAATATTTTTGGGTGATGCAAGATTACCCTTACACCCAGGATGCTCCTACATTAGACACCCAGGGTAATTTGAGAAGTGACCCTGTCACGACTCAGGTGTGTAGAGGAAAACCAAGACAGTTAACCTCCTCTCTTGTCAGCCATGATGAATCTTCAACAGGTCATCCTTTCCACTTGACCAGATATTCTTCATATGTTCTATTCCTTGTGCTTCTACCAACATGACTATCCAGTATGTCTTCAATCTCCTTGGTATGTAAACTTCTTGCTAGAATACTCCACTGTGCCACTATGATCTCATCTTCAACACCTTCTTCATGATACTCTGTCAAATCTGAAATGTTAAACACTGGTGAAATATTCAGCTCACTAGGCAATTCTACCCCATATGCATTTCCTGAACTATGCTTCTTCAGTATCTTACATGGTCCAAACTTCTTCATTTTCAGCTTGTTATATGTACCAACTGGAAACCGCTCCTTCCATAAGTGAACCATGACTTCATCCCCAACCTGAAATTCCTTGTCTCCTTTTCTTATCTGCTTTAGCCTTATACTGTGCATTCATTTTGGAAATGTGCTTCCTCACTTCCTCATGGATGTTCTTCAAGTGTTCTACAAAATCCTCAGCTTTAGCACTACTTATTTCTCCTTTATCTATCTTCCTTAATTCAGATGCATTTCTTGGACTACTTCCATATACATTCTCGAATGGTGATTTACCAATGCTCCTGTTGATAGAATTATTGTATGCAAATTCTGCCTGTGGTAAAATCAAATCCTATCCAATTGGCTTATCTCCAACCAAACATCTCAGCAAATTTCCCAAACTCCTATTCACCACCTCTGTCTATTAATCAGTTTGTGGATGAGGTCATGAACTGAACTTCAAATATGTCTTCAACTTCTTCCACAACGTACACCAGAAATATCAAACAAACTTAGTGTCTCAATCTGAAACTATGGTCTTTGGCAAACCATGTAGTGGTACCCTAAATTTTTGAGAATTTAGAAGTCCCAATCCATTATCAAGAAACAAGTTTCCCCATACTCTAAAAATTATAGGAAGGAAGCTTTATGACACAAATAAATTGAACTAACTAATCGAAGCCTTAAGAAAATGCTATAATTTCAACCTACTACAAAGATGATACCGACAGAGGCTAAAGATGGTCAAATTTTAAAAATCTAAAACCGACCCAGTTTGGGAAATCAAATTTCCTATCTCCAAAAAAATCTTAGCTTTTCAAAATGTGTTTTGAATTTTTGACCAAAGCCAAATCTGAAAGTCAGGTAGTTATTTTTTAGTTAGTTTATTGTTTTTTCAAAATAATTTGTAATAAGAGTTGCATCTTTTCACTCTAAAGAGGTGTGAAAGCCACTCAAACACATATATATACATAATGTAAAATGTAAAGAGATACAATACAATATAATAAAATTTCACATATTTGGATAGTTTTTAATCAACAAGTATAACATGGACCTGGATGTACTATTTTTTCAAAATCAATAAAGATAAGTCATTTTTCTTTCACATGTGTAATAGTTTCATTATCATTTTAC
>MU225682.1:5600801-5611791 GCA_018584345.1 Thuja plicata | reverse complement strand
TATAGTAACAGGTTCTGTACAAGCTTTCCAAGCTTCACCAAAATTAGGATCCTTTGGATACAAATTCTTGAGTTCATTGAACCCAACCACCTCAATCTGCATCTCTATCAGCAATAGTTGCCTTCTGTTAAGGGCATCTGCAACCCTGTTAGAGTTTCCACTCCTGTGTTTCAAAACAAATATATAACTTTGCAAGAATTCAACCCATTTCAAATGCCTTTGATTCACTTTTCCTTGACTATTCAAATATTGTAAAGCTTGATGATCAATATACAGGACAAAATCCTTAGGAAGTAGATAATGTCTCCACTTCTTTAATGCCTAAACTATAGCATAAAATTCTTGATCATAAACATAATACTTTCTCTTGGCATCATTTAACTTCTCACTAAAATAAGTAACATGTTTACCTTCTTGGCTCATAACAACTCCTATTGTAGTACCACTAGCATCACAATCTACTTGAAACACCTTATTAAAATCTAGGAGTGCTAAAACAGGTTGTTCTGTAACTTTTTGTTTCAACAATTGAAAACTCTTTTCTGCCCCATTAGTCCACTTAAACTCTTTTCTATCCCCTCTCATTGTTTCAGTCAAGGGTCCACAAATACTGCTAAAATTTCTATAAAAGCTAGCTAGACCATGAAAAGATCTTACCTCAGTAGCACTCCTTGGAGTAGGCCATTCAAGGATAGCATGTACCTTCTCTGGGTCCATTTTTAGACCTTTTGCTAAAACTACAAATCCCAAATACACTAGCTCCTTCTTCACAAAATTGCACTTCTTCAAATTTATCAAAAATTTCTCTTCTCTCAGCTTCTCAAATAGCATACGAATATGTATCATATGCTCCTCCAATGTCTTACTAAAGATAAAAATATCATCTAGGTAAACAACGACAAACTTACCCAAAAATTCTTTCAGAACCTCGTTCATGAGCAACATGAAAGTGCTCGGTGCATTGGTTAGCCCAAAAGGCATGACTAATCACTCATACAATCCTTCCTCTATCTTGAAGGCAGTCTTCCATTCATCTCCTTCTCTAATCCATAGCTAATGATATCCACTCTTCAGATCTATCTTCGAGAAATACACAGCTTCACTCAAACAGTCTATAATATAATCCATTCATGGCAATGGAAACCTATACTTGATTGTGATCTTGTTTATTTCCCTAAAGTCTGTAGACATCTTCCACTCTCCATTCTTCTTTGGTGCTAATACCGCTGGTACAACACAGGGACTCAGACTCTCATACATCAATCCTTTCTGCAACAACTCATGTACTTGTATGTTCAACTCCTCAGTTTCTATAGGTGTCATTCTATGTGCTACCTTATTCAGAAAACTCACTCCTAGAATCAAGTCCATCTGATGACTAATCTTCCTGACTGGTGGTATTCCATCAGGCACATTATCAGATACAATATCTTGAAACTCATTCAAAAAATCTGCAACTTCTACAGGAACATCTTCTACTTCCTCCTTACCAGGTTTTGGAATTAAAGAAAAACACACATGCTCATGCCTCATACCATCTAGGAACTTTCTTCCATCAACAAAAGTTATTCTTGCACTAACACATACCTTTTCTTCTGTGTCATTCAGTGACTTTAGCTTATGTCGCACTCCATCTTTTATCACAGAATAGGTATTCACATGACCATCATGTACAACACATCTGTCAAACTACCATGGTCTACCCAACAACATATGACATACATCCATAGATATGATATCACACAGTACCTCATCATGGTATCCACCAATCTTGAACTTCATGAGGCATTGTTCATTGACAATGACCTTGTGGTCATACTGTACCCAGACAATCTGATATGGATGTGGGTGTTTCTATCTCTTGAGCTTCAACTTTGTCACCATCTCTTCTGACACCAAATTCTTAGTGCTTCCACTATCAATAATCACATCACAACACTTACCCTCACACTTTCACCTAGTGTGAAATAGGCTCCTCCTATGTTCAGGTTCATTCTCACCACTCAGCAGGACTCTTCTGTTAATCAACATTTATCCTCTGTCAGCATCTTCAGAATGTGACGATCTGACATCTTCATCTACATGTGCAACTCTAGCTTGGCCTTCATTTCCCCTATCTATTCTTCCTTGGTACCGAGGATATTCAAATGCCCTATGACCTTCTTCTCCACAATGAAAACATGTTCCACAGAGGCCTCCTCTTCCGGATCCTTGTCCTCTTTCTTTTCCTATTTGATCTCTATTATTCTGATCTTGGAAAAGATTGGAATTTCTTCACACTGATTCTAACTATTACTGGCCTCATCCTCCTCTTTCAGATCTTCATTTTAGCCACCATATGACCATCCTTTAGATCTTCCACCATGACCTCTTCTATTTTGTCTGCTCTCAAACTTCTTGTTCAGCTTTTCTTCTACTTTCAGGGCAAACTCGTATGCCTCCTCAATACTGTTCATTCAAACCAGATTCAACTCCTCCTGAATTCTTGGCCTCAACCCATCAAGGTAACATACAACTTTCTCCTTATTAGCTTCTGCATGGCCTATTCTAATGAGGATTCGATAGAACTCCTTTGTATACTCCCGAACAGATCTTCCTGCTTGCTTCAAACTTTGCATTTCCTTCAATAGGTCAAGCTCATAATCAACAAGAATGAACTGTCAATTCAAATTATCCACCATCCAATCCCATCTTGTGATTTTATCCTTTCCCCTTTAATTTTTCTCAAATTAGATCTCCTGCCACTAGATCTTCGCATGACTTTTCAGTTTGGCCTTCGTAAACTTGACCCGATCAAGATCCTCAATATCTTCATACTCAAAATATTCTTCACATTCATTGATCCAGTCAATCAACTCCTCTGGGTTAAGATTCCCTGAAAATGTAGGAACCTCAATCTTAGGTCTTTTCCCAATCTTAGAAATGGCTCGAAAAAGCCTTTCTTCTTCTGGACTCAAAACTTCAACTTCTTCTTGATCACCATTTCCTTCTTTGGCTTCATCCTCACTTTCATTTCTAACATTAAGATTCATTCCTCTGTGAATCTTCTTACAATGCTCGCACTTGTCTCTGGAGCTCTCTAACCTCTGGTGTCAGAATACTAGCTCTTTCACCACGTTCCCTTTGTGGAGGCATTTTCATGATGCGCACTAAAACCCTAACCATGGTCCTAGTGCAAACTACCTCACAGTCAGTGATCTATTTACACAAAATACCCTAACCCACAGTCCTAGTGCAAACTGCCTCACATTCGGTGATCTATTTACACACTCAGGAACTCCTGCTCTGATACCACCTGATGAAGGGTGCTCCCCTTAATGCCACAAACACATAAAATAAATAGAGAAGCAGCAACAATTCCTGATGTTGGCGCTCCCCTTAATGCCACAAACACATAACAGAAACAGATAAGCAACAACAATTTTCAAGAACAAAAAATGGGCTTCTTATTATCTCCACAAATATGGAATTACAAACTCTTAGAATTACAATATGCAAAGCCACATGGGCATTTCCCTTACAATATTCTGTAGGACAAAGCTTTGAATTATTACCCCGATCTACCCATAACTGCCCTAGATAACACTACGGGCCTTCTTTATATAGGCAATTTCCACCACCCGAGAAGGTTCTAAAAATTTAGCACATAGGGCCAACCAAACTTAGAATTATTTTATTTTACAATCTATTACATCATAGTCGGCTCAAAATAACTTTTGAAACTCGAATAAAATTTTTGAAGAAAAATTATTTTCTGCCATTTCAAGTGACCCAACTTCCGAAGACCACAAGTCATCGCCAGTTGACCCGATTGACTATTATGACCCCAATCTAGAAAGGCCACGAAGCGCTCTACAGGTCTAACTAATGCAAGTGCCTGTCACACAAATTTTTGACCTCATTCAGGGCCTCTAAAGCCTTCAAAACTAAGTTCAAAGTTTTTGTACCCTTCTGCCAATACTGAAAATCTTTAATATCTTCAAAACTAGACCTGATCTAGCCATGAAACTTTACTGGCAGGCTGATAAGATTGAGATGAACCTCCATATGTGAAATCAGAACATTCTGAGATCATATGACCAACTTACTAAAAATAGAAAGTTTCCATAGATAGTAGCTCTACACAAGATAGCCCTTATTGAAAAGTAAACAAAATTATTTTTGGGTGATGCAAGATTTCCCTTACACCTAGGATACTCCCGCATCAGACACCCAGGGTAATTTGAGAAGTGACCCTATCACGACTCAGGTGTGCAAAGGAAAACCAGGATGGTTAACCTCCTCCCTTGTCAGCCATGATGAATCTTTAACAGGTTGTCCTTTCCACTTGACCAGATATTCTTCAAATGTCTTGTTCCTTGTGCTTCTACCAACACGACTGTGCAGTATGTCTTCAATCTCCTTGGTATCTGAACTACTTGCTGGAATACTCCAATGTGCCGCTATGATCTCATCTTCAACACCTCCTTCATGATATTCTGTCAAATCTGATTGTTAAACACTGGTGAAATATTCAGCTCACTAGGCAATTCTACCTCATATGCATTTCCTGAATCATGCTTCTTCAGTATCTTACAAGGTCTAAACTTCTTAATTTTCAGCTTGTTATATGTACCAACTGGAAATAGCTCCTTCCGTAAGTGAACCATGACTTTATCCCCAACCTAAAATTCCTTATGTCTTCTTTTCTTATCTGCCTTAGCCTTATATTGTGCATTCATTTTGGTAATGTGCTTCCTCACTTCCTCATGGATGTTCTTCAAGTGTTCTACAAAATCCTCTGCTTTAGCACTACTTATTTCTCCTTTATCTATCTTCCTCAATTTAGATGTGTTTCTTGGACTACTTTCATATACAATCTAGAATGGTGATTTACCAGTGCTCCTATTGACAGAATTATTGTATGCAAATTCTACCTGTAGTAAAATCAAATCCCATCATGTTGGCTTATCTCCAACTGACCATCTCAGCAAATTCCCCAAACTCCTATTCACCACCTCTGTCTGTCCATCAGTTTGTGGGTGATATGACGAACTGAACTTCAAATATGTCTTCAACTTCTTCCACAAGGTACGCCAAAAATATCCAACAAACTTAGTGTCTTGATCTGAAACTATGGTCTTTGGCAAACCATGTAGCCTCACCACTTCTCTAAAAAATAATTTTTCTACATGAACAACATCAGTAGTCTTCTTACAGGGAATGAAATGTGCCATGTTCAAAAATCTGTCAACCACCACAAAGATTGAATCATGTCCCCACTGAGTCCTCGGTAAACCAAGAACAAAGTCCATACTGATATCCTCCCAAGGATTCTTTGGTATAGGTAATGGCTGATACAACCCTATATTCTACTTCACTCCTTTCGCCATTTGACATACTCTGCAACTCTGTACAAACTTCTTCACATCTTGTTGCAACTGTGGCCAATAATAATTCTCACTCACCAAAGCAAGGGTTTTATCACGACCAAAATATCCAGCCAATCCTCCGCTATGCTTCCCCTTGATGAGATTCTCCCTCATAGAACTTCGCAGAATGCACAACTGACTCCCTTTGAATAGCATACCATCTTGGATGATGAAATCTAGCCATTTCATCCTGTCTATAGCAAAAGGTTCTATACAAGCTTTTCAAGCTTCACCAAAATTAGGATCCTTTGGATACAAATTCTTGAGTTCATTGAACCCAACCACCTCAATCTGCATCTCTATCAACAATAGTTGCATTCTGCTAAGGGCATCTGCAACCCTGTTAGACTTTCCACTCCTATATTTCAAAACAAATGTATAACTCTGCAAGAATTCAATCCATTTCAAATTCCTTTGATTCAAATTTCCTTGACTATTCAAATATTGCAAAGCTTGATGATCAGTATACAAAAAAAACTCCTTAGGAAGCAGATAATGTCTCCACTTCTTTAATGCCTGAACTATAGCATAAAATTCTTGATCATAAACATAATACTTTCTCATGGCATCATTTAAATTCTCACTGAAATAAGCAATAGGTTTATCTTCTTGGCTCATAACAGCTCCTATTGTAGTACCACTAGCATCACAATCTACTTAAAACACCTTATTAAAATATGGGAGTGCTAAAATAGGTTATTCTGTAACTTTTTGTTTCAACAATTGAAAACACTTTTCTGCCCCATTAGTCCACTTAAACTCTTTTCTATCCCCTCTCATTGTTTTAGTCAAGGGTCCACAAATACTTCTAAAATTTTTGATAAACTTTATGTAAAAGTTAGCTATACCATGAAAAGATCTTACCTCATTAGCACTCCTTTGAGTAGGTTATTCAAGGATAGCCTGTACCTTCTCTAGGTCCATTTTTAGACCTTCTGCTGAAACTACAAATCTCAAATACACTAGCTCCTTCTTCAGAAAACTTCACTTCTTCAAATTTATCAATAATTTCTCTTCTCTCAGCTTCTCAAATACCATACGAATATGCATCATATGCTCCTCCAATGTCTTACTAAAGATCAAAATATCATCTAGGTAAACAATGACAAACTTACCCAGAGATTCTTTCAGAACCTCGTTCATGAGCCGCATGAAAGTGCTTGGTGCATTGGTTAGCCCAAAAGGCATGACTAACCACTCATACAATCCTGCCTTTGTCTTGAAGGCAATCCTCCATTCATCTCCTTCTCTGATCTGAATCTGATGATATCCAGTCTTCAGATCTATCTTTGAGAAATACACAGCTCTACTCAAACAATCCATAATATCATCCAGTCATGGCAATGGAAACCTGTAATTGATTGTGATCTTGTTTATTTCCCTGGAGTCTATACACATCCTCCAATCTCCATTCTTCTTTGGTGCTAATACTACTGGTACAGCATAGGGACTTAGACTCTCACAGATCAATCCTTTCTGCAACAACTCATGTACTTGTCTGTTCAACTCCTCACTTTCTGCAGGTGTCATTCTGTGTGCTTCCTTATTCAGAAATCTCACTCCTGGAATCAAGTCCATCTGATGACTGATCTTTCTGACTAGTGGTAATCCATCAGGCACATTATCGGATACAATATCCTGAAACTCATTCAACAAATCTACAACTTCTATAGGAACATCTTCTACTTCCTCCTTACCAAATTTTAGAATTAAAGCAAAACACACATGCTCATGCCTCATACCATCTAGGAACTTTTTTCCATCAACAAAAGTTATTATTGCACTACCACATACCTTTCCTTCTGTTTCATTCAATGGTTTTAGCTTATGTCGCACTCCATCCTTTATCACGGAATAGGTATTCGCATGACCATCATTTACAACACATCTGTCAACTTGCTATGGTCTACCCAAAAAAATATGACATACATCCATAGATATGATACCACACAGTACCTCATCATGGTATCTACCAATCTTGAACTTCACTAGGCATTGTTCATTGACCATGACCTTGTGGTCATCCTATACCAAGGCAATCTGATATGGATGTGTGTGTTTCTGTCTCTTGAGCTTCAAGTTTGTCACCATCTCTTCTGACACCAAATTTTTAGTGCTTCCACTATCAATAATCACATCACAACACTTACCCTCACACTTGCACCTGGTACGAAACAGGCTCCTCCTTTGTTCAGGTTCATTCTCACCACTCAGCAGGACTCTTCTATTAATCAACGTTTCTCCACTTTTAGCATCTTCAAAATGTGACGATCTGGCATCTTCATCTACATGTGCAACTCTAGCCTATCCTTCATTTCTCCTATCTATGCTTCCTTGGCACTAAGGACATTCAAATTCCCTATGACCTTCTTCTCCACAGTGAAAACATGTTCCACAGAAGCCTCCTCTTCCAGATCCTTGTCCTCTTCCTCTTCCTGTCTGATCTCTATTATTCTGATCTTGGAAATGATTCAAATTGCTTCCTCACTGATTTTGATTGTTACTGGCCTCATCCTTCTTTTTCAGATCTTCATTTCAGCCACCATATGACCATCCATTAGATCTTCCACCACGACCTCTTCCATTTTGTCTGCTCTCAAACTTCTTGTTCAGCTTTTCTTCTACTTTCAGGGCAAACTGGTATGCCTCCTCAATATTGTTCATTCAAATTAGATTCAACTCCTCCTGAATGCTTGGCCTCAACCCATTAAGGTAACGGACAACTTTCTCCTTATCAGCTTCTGCATGGCCTGTTCTAATGAGGATTCGATAGAACTCCTCTGTATACTCTTGAACAGATATTCTTGCTTGCTTGAAACTTTGCATTTTCTTCAGCAGGTCAAGCTCATAATCAATAGGAATGAACTGTCACTTCAACTTATCCACCATTTGATCCCATCTTTTGATTTTATCCTTTCCCCTTCAATTTTGCTCCAATTGGATCTCCTGCCACCAAATCTTTGCATGACCCTTCAGTCTGGCCTTCGCAAACTTGACCCGATCAGGATCCTCAATATCTTTATACTCAAAATATTCTTCACATTCGTTGATCTAGTCAATCAACTCCTCTGGGTTAAGATTCCCTAAAAATGTATGAACCTCAATCTTAGGTCTTTTCCCAATCTTGGAAATGGCTCAGAAAAGCCTTTCTTCTTCTGGATTCAAAACTTTAACTTCTTCTTGATCACCATTTCCTTCTTCGGCTTCATTCTCACTTTCATTTCTAACATTAAGATTCATTACTCTGTGAATCTCTTCTTGCAATGCTCACACTTGTCTCTGGAGCTCTCTAACCTCAGGTGTCACAACACCAGCTCTTCCACCATGTTCCCTTCGAGGAGGCATTTTCACGATGCACGCTAAAACCCTAACCACAGTCCTGATGCAAACTGCCTCACAGTCGGTGATCTGTTTACACAAAAAACTCTAACCCATGGTCCTGGTGCAAACTGCCTCACAGTTGGTGATCTGTTTACACACTTAGCAACTCCTGCTCTAATACCACCAGATGAAGGGTGCACCCCTTAATTCCACAAACACATAATAGAAACAAAGAAGCAACAACAATTCCTGATGAAGGGTACTCCCCTTAATGCCACAAACACATAACAGAAACAAAGAAGCAACAATAATTTGCAAGAACAGAAAATGGACTTCTTATCATCTCCACAAATGTGGAATTACAAAATTTCAAAATTACAATATGCAAAGCCACATGGGCATTCCCCTTACAATGTTCTGTAGGACAAAGCATCAAATTATTACCCGGATCTACCCAGAACTGCCCTAGACAACATAGTCGGCTCAAAATAACTTTTGAAACCCGGATAGAAATTTTGAAGAAATTTTTTTTTTTGCCATTTTAGGTGACCCAACTTTTGAAGACCATAAGTCATTTCCAGTTGACCTGATTGACTATTATGACCCCATTCCGGAAAGGCCACAAAGTGCTCTATAGGTTTTACTAGTGCAAGCACCCGTCACCCAAATTTTTGACCTCATCCGGGGCCTCTAAAGCCTTCAAAACTAAGTTCAAAGTTTCTGTACCCTACTGCAAATACCAAATTTTTTTAATATCTTCAAAACAAGACCTGATCTAGCCTTGAAACTTTACTAGCAGGCTGATAAGACTGAGATGAACCTCCACATGTGAAATCAGAACATTCTAAGATCGTATGACTAACTTACTAAAAATAGCAAGTTTCCATAGATAGTAGCTCTACACAAGATAGCCCTTATTGAAAACCAAACAAAAATATTTTTGGGTGATGCAAGATTGCCCTTACACCCAGGATGCTCTTGCATCAGACACCTGGGGTAATTTGAGAAGTGACCCTGTCATGACTCAGGTGTGCAAAGGAAAACCAAGATGGTTAACCTCCTCCCTTGTCAGCCATGATGAATCTTCAATAGGTCATCCTTTCCACTTGACCAGATATTCTTCATATGTCCTGTTCCTTGTGCTTCTACCAACATGACTGTCCAGTATGTCTTCAATCTCCTTGGTATTTGAACTACTTGCTGGAATACTCCACCGTGCCGCTGTGATCTCATCTTCAACACCTCCTTCATGATACTCTGTCAAATCTGAAATGTTAAACACTGGTGAAATATTCAGCTCACTAGGCAATTCTACCTCATGCATTTCCTGAATCATGCTTCTTCAGTATCTTACATGGTCCAAAATTCTTCATTTTCAGCTTGTTATATATACCAATTGGAAACCGCTCCTTCCATAAGTGAACGATGACTTCATCCCCAACCTGAAATTCCTTATGTCTCCTTTTCTTATCTGCCTTAGCCTTATACTATGCATTCATTTTTGTAATGTGCTTCCTCACTTCCTCATAGATGGTCTTCAAGTGTTCTACAAAATCCTCAGCTTCAGCACTACTTATTTCTCCTTTATCTATCTTCCTTAATTCAGATGTGTTTCTTGGACTACTTCTATATATAATCTGGAATGGTGATTTACCAGTACTCCTGTTGACAGAATTATTGTATGCAAATCCTACCTATGGTAAAATCAAATCCCATCCTGTTGGCTTATCTCCAATCAAATATCTCAGCAAATTCCCAAAACTCCTATTCACCACCTCTATCTATCCATTAGTTTGTGGATGATGTGACGAACTAAACTTCAAATATGTCTTCAACTTCTTCCACAACGTATGCTAGAAATATCAAACAAACTTAGTGTCGTGATTTGAAACTATGGTCTTTGGAAAACCATGTAGCCTCACCACTTCTCTAAAATATAATTCTTGTACATGAAAAACATCATTAGTCTTCTTGCAGGGAATGAAATGTGCCATCTTCAAAAATTTGTCAACCACCACAAAGATTGAATCATATCCCTGCTGAGTCCTCGGTAAACCAAGAACAAAGTCCATACTGATATCCTCCCAAGGTTTCTCTGGTATAGGTAATGGTGATACAACCCTGTATTTTTCTTCACTCCTTTCACCATCTGACATACTCTACAACTCTGTACAAACTTCTTCACATCTTGCTGCAACTGTGGCCAATAATAATTCTCACTAACCAAAGCAAGGGTTTTATCATGACCAAAATGTCCA
>MU225682.1:5566700-5595205 GCA_018584345.1 Thuja plicata | reverse complement strand
ATCAATATATATTTAAGTACTTTACGCCCTTTCTATTATTACTTTGTAATGAAAATAGGAAGTAAGGACTTTTATTGGAAACATTTAATTGAATTTTGATGGTGCAATTGAGTTGAGCATAGATAATTTTAAGGAGTAAAAAAATATGAATGAATAAACATTCTTAGTGGATGTGATAAGTAATGGGTGCCTGTTTCACTTCTAAAGGTAAAATTACGTGTTAGTCGGTAAGGAAAATTAATTCCGCTAGTTCATTAATGTAATTGGTTTTGATGTAAAATGGAATCAATGTAAATTAAAGTTGTAATGGAAATAGAATTTGTTAGTAAGATGAAATACTTAATAATGGTAATTGAATTCATTAAGGGAACCTTAAGGAATGTATTTGTGAATGGTAATGATGATATGTTAGAATGTTAAAAAAATAAAAATAAAAATTGTTAGCTATAATTTTAGGTCATAGACCCGATTCCTTATGGGTTCTCTGGCGGGGACATTACAGATATCCACTCTTCAGATCTATCTTTGAGAAATACATAGGTCCACTCAAACAGTCCATAATATCATCCATTCGTGGCAATGGAAACCTGTACTTGATTGTGATCTTGTTTATTGCCTTTGAGTCTATACACATCCTCCACTCTCCATTCTTATTTGGTGCTAATACTGCTGGTACAGCATAGGGACTCAGACTCTCACAGATCAATCCTTTCTACAACAACTCATGTACTTGTCTGTTAACCTCCTCACTTTTTGCAAGTGTCATTCTGTGTGCTGCCTTATTCAGAAAAATCACTCCTGGAATCAAGTCCATCTGATGACTAATCTTCCTGACTGGTGGTAATCTATCAGGCACATTATCAGATACAATATCCTGAAACTCATTCAACAAATTTGCAACTTCTACAGGAACATCTTCTACTTCCTCCTTACTAGATTTTGGAATTAAAGCAAAACACACATGCTCATGCCTCATACCATCTAGGAAATTTCTTCCATCAACAAAATTTATGCTTGCACTACCACATACCTTTTCTTCTATGTCATTCAATGGCTTTATCTTATGTCACACTCCATCCTTTATCACGGAATAGGTATTCGCACGACCATCATGTACAACACATCTATCAAACTGCCATGGTCTACCCAATAACATATGACATACATACATAGATATGATATCACACAGTACCTCATCATGGTATCCGCCAATCTTGAACTTCACGAGGCATTATTCATTTACCATGACCTTGTGGTCATCCTATACCCAGGCAAATCCGATATGGATGTGGGTGTTTCTATCTCTTGAGCTTTAACTTTGTCACCATCTCTTCTGACACCAAATTGTCAGTGCTTCCACTATCAATAATCACATCACAAAACTTACCCTCATACTTGCATCTAGTGTGAAACAGGCTCCTCCTTTGTTCAGGTTCATTCTCACCACTCAGAAGGACTCTTCTGTTGATCAGCGTTTCTCATCTTTCAGCATCTTTAGAATGTGACGATCTGGCATCTTCATCTACATGTGCAACTCTGGCCTGGCCTTCCTTTCTTCTGTCTATTCTTCCTTGGCATCGAGGACATTCAAATGCCCTATGACCTTCTTCTCCATAGTGAAAACATGTTCCACGGAAGCCTCCTCTTCCAGATCCTTGTCCTCTTCGTCTTCCTCTCTGATCTCTATTATTCTGATCTTGGAAACGATTGGAATTGTTTCCTCACTGATTCTGACTGTTACTTGCCTCATCCTTCTTTTTTGGATCTTCATTTCAGCCACCATATGACCATCCACCAGATCTTCCACCATGACCTCTTTTATTTTGTCTACTCTCAAACTTCTTGTTTATCTTTTCTTCTACTTTCAAGGCAAACTGGTATGCCTCCTCAATACTGTTCATTCAAACAAGATTCAACTCCTCCTGGATGCTTGGCCTCAACCCATTAAGGTAATGGGCAAATTTATCCTTATCAGCTTCTGCATGGCCTGTTCTGATGAGGATTCGATAGAACTCCTCTGTATACTCCTGAATAGATCTTCCTGCTTGCTTCAAACTTTGCATTTTCCTCAGCAGGTCAAGCTCATAATCAACAGGAATGAACTGTCGCTTCAAGTTATCCACCATCTGATCCCATATTGTGATTTTATCCTTTCCCCTTTGATTTCACTCCAATTGGATCTCATGCCACCAGATCTTCACATGACCCTTCAGTCTGGCCTTTGCAAACTTGATCCAATCAGGATCCTCAATATCTTCATACTCAAAATATTCTTCACATTTGTTGATCCAGTCAATCAACTCCTCTGCGTTAAGATTCACTGAAAATGTAGGAAGCTCAATCTTAGGTCTTTTCCCAATCTTGGAAATGGCTCAGAAAAGTCTTTCTTCTTCTGGATTCAAAACTTCAACTTCTTCTTGATCACCATTTCCTTCTTCGGCTTCATCCTCACTTTTGTTTCTAACATTAAGATTCATTCCTCTGTGAATCTCTTCTTGCAATGGTCGCACTTGTCTCTGGAGCTCTCTAACCTCAGGTGTCACAAAACCATCTCTTTCACCATGTTCCCTTCGTGGAGGAATTTTTGCAATGCGTGCTAAAACCCTAACCATGGTCCTGATGCAAACCGCCTCACAGTCGGTGATCTGTTTACACAAAAAACCCTAACCCACAGTCCTGGTGCAAACTACCTCACAGTCGGTGATCTGTTTACACACTCAGGAACTCCTGCTCTAATATGACCTGATGAAGGGTGCTCCCCTTAATGCCACAAACACATAACAGAAACAGAGAAGCAACAACAATTCCTAATGAAGGGTGCTCCCCTTAATGCCATAAACACATAACAAAAACAGAGAAGCAACAACAATTTGCAAGAATAGAAAATGGGCTTCTTATTATCTCCACAAATGTGGAATTACAATATGCAAAGCCACATGGGCATTCCCCTTACAATATTCTGTAGGACAAAGCCTCGAATTATTACCTAGATCTACCCAGAACTGCCCTAGACAACACTACGGGCCTTCTTTATATAGGCAATTTCCACCACCCAAGAAGGTTCCATAAATTTAGCCCATAGGGCCGACCAAACTTATAATTATTTTATTTTACAATTTATTACATCATAGTCGGCTCAAAATAACTTTTGAAACCCGAACAAAAATTTTGAAGAAAAATTATTTTCTGCCATTTCAGGTGACCCAACTTTCGAAGACCATAAGTCATCGCCAGTTGACCCAATTGACTATTATGACCCCAATCCAGAAAGGCCACAAAGTGCTATATAGTTCTAACTAGCGCAAGCGCCCGTCACCCAAATTTTTGACCTCATCCGGGGCCTCTAAAGCCTTCAAAACTGAGTTCAAAGTTTCTGTACCTTGCTGCCAATACTGAAAATCTTTAATATCTTCAAAACTAGACCTGATCTAGCCATGAAACTTTACTGGCAGGCTGATAAGACTAAGATGAACCTCGACATGTGAAATCAGAACATTCTGAGATTGTATGACCAACTTACTAAAAATAGCAAGTTTCCATAGATAGTAGCTCTGCACAAGATAGCCCTTATTGAAAAGCAAACATAAATATTTTTAGGTGATGCAAGATTGCCCTTACACCCAGGATGCTTTTGCATCAATAATCCAATAATTTTTCCATTTCGGGCACACACAAAAAAACAAGCATCATAACACCATAGAACCCATACATTTCAATATGCAAAAATATCAAATACTCTCATAAGTTTAACTGGACAATGAAAAATAGTGATATTGTGGGGGAATGCTAATTTTGAACCTACAGTAACAAAGTAACCTATTTTGTTTCAAAAGACAAAGAGAAAAGAAAGATATAGAAATCTTTTCCTCATAGAAAGAAGAAATTATGGAAACAAACAAGAGAAAATAAACTCCAGGAAAATGCAAATGACTCCACACAAACGAGAGTGATTGCAACATGAATCCAACAAGTTGCTACCTATGTCAATCAAATGAGCAGAATAAACATAATGAGCAAATACCCATTTTTGCCAATGCAAATTGGAGCGAAATCCAATTTCTCCCAAAACCAAAAGTAAAGAAATAAAGCTTTTTCCCCAAATATAAAGTCAATTTTTTCTAAAAGGCCAAAAGGAATTAAAATTAAACCAATTAAAAAAATTAAAAGAATTAAAGACTTCCTAGAAATCCCTCATGAAATAATTATATCAATTCCAATTAAATGACATTCAACTATGACAAATTAGCTGGTAAATAAAAATAAAACTAAAATGATAAAATTGACATTAAAATTCTAACTCAACCACGACAACTACAGAAACTCTAAATGCATAGACACGTAGACTGGTCCATCACAATATGCAAATGAAGTTCACATTTACACACATGTATCAGAGGTATAACATAATAATTACAGATACATCATCCATATAGGGACAATATTCTAAATCGTGAACAGCCGACAAAACTATCTCTTGTGCCACTGTCAGAGATAAGACAAAATCCAACTTGCATCTTAGGTTGAATAGTTTTTCATACCTATTCACTAAAACACACAAACATCAAGTGCAACTGCTCACAATATAAATAGATGAAGCATATATATGAATAATAAAATATGTCTAAAGAAATACAAATGCTAAAGTTATGTGATCATTTGTATGTATTAGAATGTCACGAGACTATTTGTTCCATATTTTAATGTTTCATGTACATTTCATATAAATTTAAAATACTAAAATAATCCTTTACAACAATATGAGCATATATTAGTGAAAATTATAATAATATAAAAATCCAATGTTCTCGAATACCAAATACACCAGATATCATCATAAAACATCATGCCACATCAAAAGAGTATCATCATGTAGATATGATCCAAATGGCAAGCAAGTCTAATCTTACATCTAAATCAACAATGATACTGATAAAACCAAAATAATGCATTGTAATCAAATGCATCATACAGTACAATGTCTCAACACATCATATAGATATATGAAAAAACAAAAGAGTCCATCTTAGATCAAAATAACACGTAATAGAATGTAGCCATGAGAGGAACTACAAGAGTCCCCTTGATTAAATAGACCAAGGTGAGAACTTAGGAGTGCATGAGATATGACTAGTTATGACACAATAATCAAAGATAACTTATCACCCACATAGCGTGGAAAAGTGAAAGTGTCACATGTCCACCAAAGGTGGAACACCCTGCAAAGTGGAAAGATGCCTATGTTACGCATCCACTAAAAGTGGATCATCTTGCAAGGTGGAAAGGTGTTGGTGTAACACAACCACTAAAGGTGGAAAAGTGATAAAATGATAAGTGCACCAAAGGTGGAAGTCTCACTTAATGTAGAAAAGTGATACTGTGATAACACCACTGAAAGTGGGAATATTCGTATGTGGTCCCTAAGTAAATTTAAGTAACAAGTGTGTTTAAAACCTAGGAGAATAATTTACTACATGCAACAATTAAACATACCAACACCCATAATTAATAATATTATTTCTAAACTAGTATTATACAACTATTTTAGTATATTATGTATTTAAAACAATGTGTTTGAGTGTGTATGCGTCTATGAAGAATATCAACATAGTAATTTTGTAATAAAAATAATATAAAATTTAAAAATAATAAGAAAATGATATTTTATTTTTCATATTTTTAAGTGTCACAAACACCTTAAATTAAATAGTTCTAGTTTTTACTAATAAATGTAATTGCATCTATATATGAATATAATACACTCAAATTCATTTGTGAATGTAATGTACCTTCAACTTAAAACCACGTATCTTTTACTTAGAATCATTCCCACATTAAAATACTAATATTTAATAATAAACCTAATATTTTTAAAATTATTCTACGAAACTTTTCCTAAATAATTATGTTTAAGGTATGTATACTAATTTCTATTGTTAATAGTAATAGTGGTATGTTGTGATGGTTAAGTTGTTTTGTTGTTGTTCTTGTCATCAAGATTTAAATCCCATTAGAATAAAGTCCTTCATTTGTGATCTTACCCATTCATAGCTTTGGGTCAAAGCTTTTACCACTCTTCTTTTAAAAAAAAACTACTATTGTTAATTTTATGTCCCCAAAATTCTGAACCGCCCATGTGCAACATGACTCTCTATTGTGAAATGTGTACCTCGAGCAATTAATACGAATTTTCTTTGATATGCAACTCAAGTCCAATGCGTTTTAGCACTCTCCACCAACTGGTAAGGTCACTTTCAATGGAATGGCCATATTTTATCTGCAGTGCAAGTCGTGATCAAGTTCATTTGAAGTAAAAAACTATGGTGGAATTCCATTCTAAACTAATGATTTCTGTTTGATCATATGAGTTTACAGCTCAGGTGTCTG
The DNA here is from genome assembly GCA_018584345.1 of Thuja plicata. Classification (NCBI taxonomy): domain Eukaryota; kingdom Viridiplantae; phylum Streptophyta; class Pinopsida; order Cupressales; family Cupressaceae; genus Thuja; species Thuja plicata. The sequence continues at coordinate 5,588,821 of MU225682.1, read as the reverse complement.
AATCAACTTCACAAAAGTGTCTAAGAATGTCAAAAAAAACCTGCTATTGCTGTAAAGCTGTGATTTCACCACTGTGTGGGACGTAAAGATGATTTGAGTTGTTCACTGAAATATTACTCGTGGACAGGATTTCTTTAATCTGTTTTATATAGGCCGACGAAGCAGAACTGTTTCAAAGACTTGAAAAAGCAAAGAAGAATGGTTGAAAACTCATTCAAAGTGCGGGTAGATGAAAGGTGACGTGATGGACGGCATTGACAAAGAATGAAAAGAAGTGGATGGCCAACCGAAACGCATTATCACTATTTAGTCGGTATTTGGCCATGCGAATTGGGGACCAACTCTCTGGACTTTTCCATCAAGACCATCCTGACTTTAGCCTCCAGATTTTCCCTTCATCAACAATACAAAAACCAAGCTTTGCAAATTGGGATGAATGTCTCTATCAAATAAACATTGCCCTCTAAAGATTATATATATATATGGGCTTAAGATATCCATTAAGCCACCCCTCATCCTGATTCTTGCCTCGGATTGTTCTATCTTTTTTCTATATTTGGGCTTCAAATATTAGTGGGCATTAGGGATTGTTCTATCTTTTCTATATTTGGGATTCAAATATTAGTGGGCAGTAAGGATTGTGGTATCTTTTCTATACTTCGGGCCCTTGAAATGCTGGTGGGCATGAGGGAGTTGATATAAATTGAAGGCCTCGCTAGAGTCTGAACCAGAAGAGAGAGAGCACCGCCTGTTTGACATCCATTAAACATTGAGCATGTCTTATGGAGGGGACAGCGGGTGCTCTCTCTCTTCTTGCTTGGTTTCTGGCGATATACAAGGAAGCAAAGGCATTGGATGTTTCATTTTTTCTTAGGTCGAATTAATTTATGATAATACATTTTAAATTTTGATTTGTTTGGATAGTTTATTTGAAATTATACTAACTTCAATCTCTTAAATTAGAAACAATTTATCAATTTAGATTTTGGTTTAAACAACACACTAAATTTCATGAGATTTTTCTTGTTTAATTATTGATAGTTCTATTTATTCATTTAAATTTGATTTATGTAACACGTTCTAAACTTTAATTTGTTCAGATAGTTCATCTGAACTCACACTAGTGCAATTGTAAATTAACTTAATGTGGATTGCAATCTAGCCATAGCATATAACAGGTTATTTTTCTTTTTCTTTTTAGATTTCTTGGGTAGTTCTTACAAGGTTTTCTCTAATGCCCAATGGAAAATAAATTTCGATAGATATGGAGGTGGCATTAAAAGTCGCTGGTGTATAATTTGTTGCCCTAGAAAACCTTTTTTTTTTTTTTTTGGTCTATCAGAGAGCCATGAGTCTGTCTGCTAGGGCTGTAACGATGAGAAACAGTAGCTAGCGGTGATGGTACCACTCCCATGTCGTCTTTTGCGACAGGGTATTTGTCCGCAGAACATGCATGGCATGATGCTGTAGTTTTCTTGCTTTAATGGATGGGGATTGCATTTATGAGGATAGTGAGTGAATGATAGGTATATGGATAGTGGGGGTCTGTATAGGAGCAATATATTTCTATTTCACTCGGATTTGTTAGATTTGGTCATTTGTATTTTGATATTCTTTAATAAAATGTGGTAGAATTTACATTTATAAAAGAGAGGTGGTTTGTAATAACAAGGAAAAAAATGTTAGATTTGTTATTGTATTTGGATAGTTTTAAATGTAAATGATAGAGATATATTTGCAAGTGAAGGTATTTATAATAATAGATTTTTATTTTAGTGATAACATTTGATTCAATTATTAGATTTGACGTCATTTAATTATAGATGATAGAGTTAAGATTTATTTGTTAAAAATATATTGTTTATAGCAATGTTATTTCTATTGGTGATTCTATTGCTGTTTGTAAGTCTGTTTTATCTTTAGATTCAATGGTTTGCGCTGATTCTTTTGATATTTAAGATGGTCATGTTAGTAATATTGTTGTTTATAATGATGTCACTCATTCATATTGTACTTTTGTTGACCTAACCCTTTTTCTATGGCTCAACATTGTTTTGATTGTAAAGATGGATCTACTTAGATAGTTATACAATGTAAAAGGAAATCTCCAGTTAGGATGGTAGAGAAATAGAGATAAAGCTCAGATTCAAATTGGTTGGCTCTAGCGCTATTGTTTCTGAGTTGGTTGTCATGTTTTCTTATTTTAGTAACTGGTCCTACTCTAGTTTAAAATTCAATTTGGTTTGATCAATAGCGAGTTTGATCCCTTCCCCACTTTATTTAATGAAAACAAAATTTTTATTTTTTACATGGATTTGTTAGATTTGATCATTACATATTATAATTTATTAATTATAAGTGATAGAATGAGAATGATATAATTACATAAGAGATGTGGTTTGTAATAATTCTAAATATAATTTGACAAAGATAATATTTTAAAAGAGAAATCATTTATAATAGTAGAATTCTATTTTATTCACATCATATAACACAATTTAGTTATGAGTAATTGAATAGGGAAGATGCATTTATAAAAGAGATTTCAATTTTTTATAATTCTAAATATAGAATGACATAGATGTATTCGTAAAGAGGAATCATTTATAATTTTTATTGATATTTGTGTTCCCTTTTGTATATTTGTCATTGATGTCAATAAGAATATTTCTTTGTAAGCACTCTCAAAATTCTCTCAGAATGTTGTTGACAATCTGACAATTTCAAGTCGTCGTTGTTGTTACTGAGTGATAGAGAAAAGACAAAAATATGTTTTTATAGAAGTATAATAGTATGCATAGAAGTCTCATGGTGTAATGCTTTATTAAAAATTGTATTTTCCTTTTGGGTATTCAAGTGTATTGTACTTGTCATTCTCTAACAATACCAAGGTATGATCATTTGTAAAATAAATGAGCATGAAGAATAGTTTTTTTTCAAATTGCTTTGTATATCAAACAGTCTGCAATACAAGTTTCTGTATTTTTTTATATAGTGATAGTAACAGTCATGTTAACTATATTGGTTAAAATCACTGTAAATATCTTAGGATATTGATGGTCTCAATCTTAACAGTGATGGGTATGGTCAATATGCTTTGATATATTCTTTAACATGTGTTTTTAAGGTTCTTTGAAAAATTGTTAAAGTTCTTCCATTTCGTGTCACCCAGGCAACATGAAGATTATAAACAAATGACATAAGTTTGTCATAACATGTGAAGGAATTTAACATCTTAACAAGTGCTAATAACTTGTTAACAAAATATTTTTATCGACTATGATATAAATTTGATTGCATGTTAAGGTTTAAATTAAATCAAATATGCCAGGTCATCACAGACTAGAGAACATGGAAAAATTTAAAAGAAAAGAAAAAGTCGATTCATCTAATAGACTAGCTAGTAAAATTACTCAATCTTTTATTAATAAAAAAAATGATTCGACCCAAACTATCAAATATTAAACATTAACCAAATAAAAGTACAACAAAGGAAGTCGATCATATTGTCGAACATAAAAGTCTATCCATAATCAATTACATTATCAATACATCTGGATGTCAAACATCTTTTCATGCATCATACATCATGAATAAGAAATATACATCATGTAAAAGAATAGAAGGTCGTAATGAAGTGAAATATCAAATAAGCCATCAGACAACTATCCATCTACATGCTCTGGTCTCCTAAGCCATCAGACACCTATCCATCTAAAAATCTCAAGATGGGAGTGTAGTCCAAGTGCTTTTTTTTCCCAACCATGGAGTGGTTAGCTCCCCTGAGGCTCATCCTAAAATAAAGAGTGCACCGAACCTGCTTGAGAAGCCTAGCAACTCGGCATTGATGGATCAATAGGAATCTGGTGCAAGATGTGAACTATCTACTTTCTTCATAATTCTAAGTAGAATTAACACGAATATGGTAGAAAGAAGAATAATAACCAACATATTTAAGAAAACACATGCAACCATAGCTTTGGCCAAAGCAATATAGAACCATACTTCTAATGGTAGGTAAAAGAACAATATTTTACCCTTTCTTGACTAATCCATATTCAACACCCTTTTCGAAAACAACTACACAGGGAATAAGGAAAATAGAACAACCTAAACCATAAACAATTACAACTTACTTATTTCTTATACACTGAAAGTATTGATAATAATCTTTCAAATTTTATGTGATACTTATATCGATCTCAAAAAATGTGATTCAGACATACATAATCCAATTAATGTCTAAAAACTTGATCTTAAATTCAATACATAATGCATACATTCTTTCTATAAAACTGTAGAATTAGATAAGATCCTAGAATACCCTCACACACCGATTTATTCAAACAACGTAAAAAAACAATATAATTCATATTATGCAATGACATTCTTTTCCAAAATTAAAGTTATCTCTCCATATTATTGAAGTACACAATCAGAAAAAATCTTTTGAAAAGTGTAGACTAACAATAGAATAATAGTTCCCAAATTGGAGTTCTAGGAAATAAGTTGCAAAATGTCAATCCACAACTTATACTGTCCAGGCTTTAGGATTAACTAAAATGCAACATAATTTAACATGAAACGATAAATATGGAGACAATTGTTACAGATCTACCTGTTGGAATTAATGGGAAGTGTGTATTGAAAGGGGAGGGGTGAATCAGTACCTCTAAAACTTTTGTATCTTTTAACTTTAATCCTTTAGATAATCAATTGTTTATCCAACCATCTGTTCTATACTATCTTGATGTAACATTTATCAATTCATAAACTTAATCAAACATGTGAACATTCATAAAAAAATTCATGAAAGTAATTGACACATAACACAATATATGATATCACAAAAAACTCCTGTTAGGAAGTAAAAACTACAGTGGGGATGGCACCCATAAATTCTTCACTATCTACAGATTAGAAGGGGCCGGTTAAGGCTTACAATTTGATCACTTTTGATGATCTACCCGGTTAAGAGTATCTGAGGAGACCTGTTAAAGTCTACTCGGTTAAGAGCTTTAGCAACACTATTTAGTCTACACTCAGTTAAGAGCTTTAGCAACACTATTTAGTGAACACTCGGTTAAGAGATTTATAATTGGATGGTTAAGTCCACCTTCCTTGAAAGGATTTTTACACTTTGTGACACTTGTTAAAATGTAAGAAAACTACAATTTGACCAGGTGTATGCAATCTCCTATTGCTGATTACATATCCATTTAAGATTACATGTATAACTATATCACCTAATGTGATTGAATAATACCTCTGATGCTCAGTAGTCTCTGTTCTTGGTTCTTGATAACCAAATTTACCTTTTGTTATTATGTTTCTTGAAACATTCAATCTGATCCATAGATGTGCTTGTATGCTTCATTTATCCCTCATCCATTCTCACATCCTTAATAATGAATGATTACAACATCTATTTATAAGATAGATTGACCTAATCAAGTTTCATGTAAAACAATATTAACTCTAAGATCATAGGTTTACAACTTTATGTTGATCTCCTAATCTATGTGTTTTAAATCAGTTAGACTGATTAAAACACTTACATTAATATTTCTTGTCCGTAAAGAAATGGATTTAAAAAAAAATCAAGACTCTATCAATAGAACATGACTATTTTATCTTACGTGGAAGTCAGATCCACTTTTTGCGGGCTGCAACTGACTTTTGGTTTCTATTGGTCGGTTATGCTCTGAAGTTAATTAGACTGTTTCTCAGTGTTCTTTCTTGAACTATCTCTCGGGTTCCTCTTTGAATGTTCTCTTAGTTTTCACGATGACCTTCTTGTCGAGTTCCACTTTCAGGTTCCTCTTCATCCTTTCCATTTTGCATTTTCGGTTTACACACAAAATTGTGTCATCAATTTTCTTTGTACTTAGTGGTTTTCGGTGATCTCTTATATCTTTATTTTTGGTTTGTTCTTTGTCCTTCCTTTTGGTGTATGTTTATTGAAGATCTTCTTTGCATACTAATGGCAAAATAATGTCATCAATCTCCCCCTTTGACATTAGTATCAAAAATTGATATGAGCAAAATACTAACAAAAATGTTTAGTATGTACATCATATATATTACTTAGTCATTTCATGACTCCCCTTATGTATATGTCATTATATCATTATACTCACCTTTTTGGTTCTTTTTCTGTAGTACTATATAGTTTCCTATTTGTATATATCATTATTTCCCCCTTTTTTGATATTAAGGGCAAAGGTGTATACCTGATAGTTTATAAAAAATGTGAGAGTGTGAAGACTTCATGTCTTCCATCATCTTCTCCCATTGGTCCTTTAGGTTCTCTAGAGCCATGTGCTCGAGTGTGATCCTTGAGTGCATATCGTAGATGATGTCTGCCACAAACATCTCGGGGGTTTCTATCAGTTGTCTTGCTGAGCTGATATGCACTTGAAGCAGTGCTAGATTTGGTAGAAGTTGAGCTTGGAGCTTGGTGACCTCTTCCCTGAATTTTGTTTTCGCTTTCCACAGTTCCTATCTTAACCTGTTTGTCTCAACAATCATTTCATAATGCAATTTCAGTGCATTTTCCCCGGTGGTTAAGACATTAGCACTTGTAGCTAGATCAGAATCTAACTTTGCTATCTTATCACTATGCTCCTTAGTGAATTTTCAAGTGTGCTCAATTCTTGGATCAAGGAAATAGCTTCAAAAATTATTGGATCTAATTCAATTATGAATTTTGAAAGCTTTACCATTTTTACTACCACTTCTTGGCTAATCTTTTCAACAAGTTTGTGCTGATATTTTTTCTTTTCTCTCTCTTTAATTGCCTTCTCTGCATCAATGTTCTATGTTGTAATGGCTTCAGTGAGAGTGGCTAGTTGATCAAGGATAGGTTTATTCTGATCAACATAAACATCAGGTATAATCTGATGCAAGATGTCCCTAGTTGTTTCTAGTACCATGGAGTCTCAATGCTTCTTTCTCAGCTTCTCCTGTAGTGGGCCTTCCTGTGGCATATTTCACCGTATTCTTTCAATGCTTCATATTCAAGTGTAGTTGGGTCACATTTGGGTATCTCAATCATTTCGTCTAGAGTGAATTCCAACTTACTCTATTTGGATTTCTTCTTTTTCTTCTGAGTTTCACTTGAGTGTAGAACCATAGCCATCTTCTTGGCTTCGTCTGTTGTGTTGGATGAAGTAACTTGTGGTGTTTCCTCTTTTGCTGTTGTAATTTAGTGTCAGCTTGTCAGTTTTGAGTGGACATCTCCACATCAACCTTTACATTATCTGTAACAACTTGTTCGGTTACCTCAGGAATGTTATCCTTTGTTTTTGTTTCTTCATCGATATTGTTATGTACTTCACCTTCCTTTGTCTGTTCATCCTTCTCAGTGGTGTCTCCATCTGTTTGCTGTAAATTTCCATCTGCAACCTTGTCGATTTCAGTTACAATATGAGTGTCTCTGATGACATTATGTTCATCGGTGTTGTCTTTCTTTCCTTCATCCCCTGCAAGTTGGAGATTTGCCTCTGTGAAAATAGTTGATTATATGTTTGTCATTGATGAAAACATATAATATACAGCGGTGTTCTATATGCAATTATCAGTACATATATTTTAGAGATATGCATGTTTATTTCCATTGTATATACATGTTCTAGATGATATATGCATTCACGCTGAGTAAGATATGAATTTTTAGTTGAGTTATGTTAATCAGTTATGGCAGTTACAGTGACTAAAGATTATCTGTGAAGAGCCGATGTAATTAAATTATTTCTTGAGTTGAGCCTATCTTTGGGATATGTGTGTTTGTATTCATGTTTAGTTATGAGTTAAAGATAATTATCTAAAGGCGCCAAATGTGTTCTATCAGAATCGTGAAGTTGGAGTTGATTTGGTGGAGTTGACTTTGTGATGCATCGCGTCTATTCAGTTTGGGTTGCGTGGTTCTAATCAGGTTGCATGCTTGATATGGCCGACTAGATAAGTATCAAAAGGACTCCTAAAGCCAACGAAGATCATATCTTTTGGGAAGATACTTATATTAGTTCATATGGTGAACGCTAGGTGTGAATGATAAGAAAAGAGATAGAAAAAGTACAGAACAAAATGTCCATTGTTTTGGGAAAGTAAAGATATTTCATTCATCAAGAAAAGATCTATGTGAAGAAGAAGTGGAATTATACAACACACTGGAACTGATAAAGACAACAGATCTACTCAAACAGTTCATTTATCAGATATAGTTCATATCTGTTTTACTGAAGGTTGCACCCTTCATCATTTTAACAGTGAGCTTTTTGGACAGTGAGTCCTCACTCCTAACAGGGTTATTTGTAAAAGACTCCTAATAGGGTTAGACCCTTAACTAGGTGACTATACTTATTGCATTGTAAAGAACAACTCCTAACAGGGTTGCAAGATCTCCTAATAGGGATAATTATACTCAAGTACAGTTCTTTGTGGGTGCTAATTCCCACTGGGGTTTTTACCTATTTGGTTTCCCCATAGCCAAAATTGTTGTGTTCTATCTTGTGTTATCTGAAAGTGTTAATGCTTAGTGTTATTCTATATTTAATTGAAGAAAAGAATTAACTAGCTGATAACTGAATCACCCCCCATCTCAGTTATCCCTTGGGACTATTCTAACAATTGGTATCAAAGCCAAGTGCCTTGGAGAGAAATCCTAACAACTTAAGGTAGATCAGATGGCATACTTTAGGAAAGAGAGTCCTAAGTTTGATGAAGAAAACTATCTTGATTGGAAGAACAAAATGATAACACATCTTCAGTGCGTTCGATTTGAGATCTATGAGATTGACACTCATGCAATTGATGTTCCCACCTTAAAAGAGAGTGTAGAAGAAGACTCTACAATTAAACAAAAGGAAGTGTTCACTCAAAATGAAATTGCCAAAGAAGCCCTAATTAGTGCCCTATCCAACAGTAAATTTTCTGAGATCAAGAAGGAAGATAAATCATACTCTATTTGGAAATACTTAGAAGATATGTTTGAAGGAGATATCCAAGCAAAGAATGCATGCAGAAAAACATGGAAGAAAAGATACAATAATTTAGAGATGCTACCTGAAGAAAACATCAGATCTTACAATCAGAGGATTAATGAAGCAGTATCAGGTATCAGGAACAATGGTGGAGAAATTTCAGAGGATGATATAATGAACAAACTAATGACCACATTGACAGCATATTATGAGAGAAAGATTAACATCTTGGATGAAACTATGCAATTCTCAAAGGAATTCAAAAGAGAAACCTTGATCAACAAAATATCTGCATTTGAGATATCAAGATTGAAAAAAAAACCTAAAAGTGAGACAACTTTCAAAGACTCGGTCCATAGTAAGAAATCTATAAGAAGCTCTAGTAATAATGAAGAAGTGGATACAGAACTAGAAGAAATCATTGCTATGATTTCCAAGAAAGAAAGGAAAGGTAAAGGGAAATATGAAGGACAACTACCATTCAAATGTTTCTCATGCAACAAAGTTGGTCACTTTGCATCCAAGTGTCCTACAAGAGTCAAGAAGGTCAAATCAGATTACAAGCACAAGTACACTAAGGAATGCTATCATGCTAAAGATGGTGTAACTAATGATGATTCAGGAGAAGATGAAATTGGATTTGTTTCCATCAAAGACATTGAGAAGATGCTTGAAGAAATGGACAAAGAAGATGAAGAAAAAGCACAAGAGTTAGCATTAGTTTCCAAAGATGACATCAGAACTGACTAGATCATTAACAACGGATGTTCACACCACATGACATGAGACAAAGATAGATTTGTATATCTAGACAAGTACAAAGGTGGGATGGTTATATTTGGAGATAACACTCCCAAACTTATCATAGGTAGAGGATCTATCACCTTAGATGGAAAGAACAAGACAGATGATGTTCTTTATGTTGACGGTTTGCATCATAACTTACTAAGTGTTGGACAACTGCTAGACAAAGGATATCAGTTGAAATTCAAGAACAATAATTGTATTGTCAACAACAAAGAAGGAGACATGATTGCATCAGTTTCAAAGACCAAAGGAAATTTTTTCCAACTTCACTCTGAAGTAAGTTGTTTTTTTGCAAAAGTGGATGACAATTGGTTATGGCACAAGAGACTTTGTCATATCAATTTTGACAACATAGTCAAGATAAGTAATGTAAAGGCAGTAAGAAACCTTCCAAGTATTGCAATACTAGTTGAAACTATGTGCATGGAATGTGTGATGGGGAAGCATGTGAGGACTTCATTCAGAAGTAAAAAAGACTCTTCTGAAAACAAATTAGATCTGATACATACAGACCTATGTGGACCTACTCAAACAAGATCATACTATGGAGAAAGGTATTTCATTTTGTTTTTTGATGATTTCTCAAGGATGATGTGGGTTGCATTCTTAAAAGACAAATCTGAAGCTTTTGAGAAGTTCAAAGTATTCAAAGATAAGGTTGAGAATGAATATGGATTGAAAATAAAATGTTTGAGATCTGATAGAGGAAAATTCACCTCTCACCATTTTTATGATTACTGCAAAGAATATGGAATCAAAAGATAGTTAAGTGCACCTAGAACCCCTCAGCACAATGGGATTACAGAAAGAAGGAACATAATAATACTTTACACAACACACACTATCATGATTGAAGGCTAGGTTTCCCATACCTATTGGAGAGATGTGGTCAATATAGTATTCTATATTATCAATAGAATACAATTGAGGCTAGCTACAGACAAGACACCTTATGAACTTTGGTTTGGTAATGTACCTACTGAAAAATACTTCAAAATATTTGGAAGCAAGTGCTACATCAAGAGAGATGATAGCATTGGCAATTTTGATGCTAGAAGCGGCGAAGTTATTTTTCTTGGTTACTCTACTAAAAGTGAAGCCTATGGATGTTTTAATCTAAGATTGAAGAAGATCATTGAAAGTACTCATGTGAAGATTGTTGAGAAGTTTATGATTCAAGAAAGATACTATGAATGTGCTCCCATGATTGAAGATGAGCCCAGACCCATCAATAAGGATACAGTTATTGAAGAAATGTTTGACTGTATTGATGTTCCATGTAACAATCCTCAACCAAGTGAAGAAGAATCACATATTATAGATGAAAGTGACACTCCTAAAAACTCAAAATACACATCCAAATACCACTCTAAGGAAGAAATCATTAGAGATCAGAGCGCTAAAATCTTGACAAGATCTAGAGCAAAAGGTTCAACTGTTAATGAAGAGGTATGATTACTTTCACAGATTGAACCCTTAAGTGTAGAAGATGAGTGCAATGATTTAGATTGGCAAAGAGCTATGAAAGAAGAACTAGATAAAATAATCAAGAATTATACATGGGAACTGGTCCCTAGACCTCATGACAAGAATGTGATTGGAACAAAGTGGATATTCAGGAACAAAATGAATGAAGAAGGCACAGTGGTAAGAAACAAAGCACAATTAGTATGTTAAGGATATGTGCACAGACTAGGAATAGACTACACTAATACATTTTACCCTATGAGCATGCTGGAAGCTATCAAGTTTTTTTTGGCCTATGCAACATTCAAGAAATTTAAATTATATCAAATGAATGTCAAGTTTGCTTTTTTGAATGGTGATTTGAAGAAAGAAGTTTACATAGAGCAGCCTGAAGGATTCAAACTTTCAGACAAACCAGACATGGCATGCAGACTAAAGAAAGAACTTTATGGACTTAAATAGGCCCCAAGAGCTTGGTATGAGAGACTTGATGGTTACTTAACAAAGATAGGATTCAGAAAAGGAGTAGCAAAGTGTAACTTATTCATAAGAGAGGCAGATGAAGGATTACTACTCATTTCTATTTTTGTTGATGACATTATCTTTGGAGATAATGACAAACTTAGTGCAGAATTTGCCAAAGAAATGAAAAGTGAGTTTGAAATGAGCATGATTGGACCTATCAAATATTTTCTTGGATTGAATGTAAAACAAATAGAAAAGGCATATTCATAAATCAGTCTAAATATGTGAAGGAGATATTGAAGACTTTCAAAATGGAAGGTTACAAACCAGTAAGCACCCCCATGATAATAGGAAGCAAAATTTATAAAGATGATGATTCCCTAGCAGTTGACAATACTCTATACAAGTCTATGATTGGAAAACTCATATATCTTACTCAATCTAGACCTGATATTTCTAATGCAGTTGGCATTGTTGGAATATTTGCAGTTGAACCCAAGAAAAATCACCTAACGGCATTAAAAAGAATATTTAGATACTTAAAAGGGACTATATACTATGGTTTATGGTATCCTAACTCAGAGAACATACAACTTCATGTTTATACTGATGCTGATTGGGAAGGTTGTGTTGATGATAGAAATAATACATCAAGAGGAGCAGTATTTCTTGGAGACAGGTTGGTCACTTGGACAACTAAAAAGCAGAATTGTATTTCTTAGTCAACTGAGTATGTTGCAGCAGCATTGAATTGTTCAATAATGGTTTGGATCAAACATATGGTTAAAGACTTTGGTATTTAGATTGATTATCCTATTGTTATTCACTATGATAACACTAGTACTATCAATATGTTAAAGAACCATGTGATGCACGCAAAGAAAAAACACATTGAGACCAAGTACCATTTTCTAAGAGAAAAAGTTGTAGACAAAGAAGTAAAGTTGGATTATGTGGGCACTAAAGAATAATTAGCAGATATTTTTACAAAACCATTATCAAAAGATACTTTTGATTATCTCAGGGAGAAGCTGGGAGTAATTCCCTTTCCTGAGTCTGATTAGAACTTATAGCAAGAACATGAGTCCTTAGTGAATGATGAATGGTTGACTACTCTACTTCTGGAGTAGTATTTGTGCCTAATAGTGTTTGGCACCCTTTGCCATTGATGTCAAAGGGGGAGTATTAGTAAGGGGGAGAATATACTCTGGGGGAGTATATAGTCAGAAGAGTAGCAGTAGTGAAGAGGAACTTTTGATGAGGATAATGAGAAGATTGTAAAAATAAGGAAGACACTTTGAGTTGATGATATCATATGTTGCCATCAATGTCAAAGGGGGAGATTGTTGGAGATTTTCCTCTATGAAAATAGCTGATTGTATGTTTTTCATTGATGATAACATATAATATACAGTGGTGTTCTATATGTAATTATTAGTATATATGTTTTGGAGCTATGCATGTTTATTTCCATGGTATATAAATGTTCTAGTTGATATGTGCATTCACGCTGAGTCAGATATGAAGTTTTAGTTGAGTTATGTTAATCAGTTATGGCAGTTACAGTGACTAAAGATTATCTGTGAAGAGCTGACAAAATTACATTATTTCTTGAGTTGAGCCTATCTTTGGGATACACGTGTTTGTATTCATGTTTAGTTATGAGTTAAAGATAATTATCTAAATGTGCCAAACATTTTCTATCAGAATCGTGAAGTTGGAGTTAATTTGGTGGAGCCAACTTTGTGATGCGTTGCATCTATTCAGTTTGGGTTACGTGATTCTAATCAGGTTGCGTGCTTGATGTGGCTGTCTAAATAAGTATTGAAGGGACTCCTAAAGCTGATGAAGATCACATCTTTTGGGAAGGTACTTATAGTAGTTCATATGGTGAATGCTAGGTGTGAATGATAAGAAAAGAGACAAAAAAAGTGCAAAATAGAATGTCTGTTGTTTTGGGATAGCAAAGAAATTTCATTCATCAAGAAAATATCTATGTGAAGAAGAAGTACAAGTATACAACACACTGGAACTGATCAAGATAGGTCTACTCAAACAGTTCATTTATCAGATATAGTGCATGTTTGTTTTACTGAAGGTTGGAGCCTTCATCATTTTAGCAGTGAGCTTTTTGGACTGTGAGTCCTCACCCCTAACAGAGTTATTTGTAAAAGACTCCTAATAGGGTCAAAACCTTAACCAGGTCACTATACTTATTTCATTGTAAAGAACAACTCCTAATAGGGATAATTATACTCAAGTATAGTTCTTTGTGGGTGCTAATTCCCACTGGGGTTTTTACCTATTTGGTTTCCCCGTAACCAAAATTATTGTGTTCTATCTTGTGTTATCTAAAATTTGTTAATGCTTAATGTTATTGTGTATTTAATTGAATAAAATAATTAAACTAACTGATAACTGATTCACCCCCCCTCTCAGTTATCCCTTGGGACTATTCTAACACTACATCCTTGGGAATTACTGAATCATTGTTAGGTGATTTGTCTTTTTCTCGAAGCATATTGATGGCTTGGATCAATATTGGCATGTTTCTTGATATGTTCAGCTGTGAAGTCTCAAATTTTGTGTCCTGTTCATCGGTCTTATCCTTGGTAATAGTGACATCATCATCTTTTTGTATTTCTTCTGCTAGATCATCGGTTATGTCAATGACTGTGTTGTCCACAATGTTGTCCAAAGTGGTGTCCGACCATATCTCATTTGCAACATCCATATCCTTGTTGCCTTTGGTGTCCAGTTCCTCCTCGTCCAACTCCACATCTGTGATGATGATTGGTTTTGTTGCCTTAGTAACTTGATCATTATTGATTTCCTGATTCTTAGTTGGAGTTCTCAGTGGCTCAGGACTTGTATCCTTTTCACGAATATCAAGTATTTTCCTCCATTTGGGTTCACTTTTTTTGTCTATCTCTAGTAGACATCCTTCTAGCACTTGGTAGGCTCTCATCTTCAGTGAGAACCTTTTGGAATGAGCCTTTATCATTTCTTTGATTTCCTCCATTTTGGATTCAGTATAAATGAGAGCGGGGGTGAATCAGTTATCCTCAGGTCCAGATGTGCCCATATAAAAATTTAAACCAACTTCAATAACTCACATCTGCTCGACAGTAATAAACAAAAAAAGTGTGCAGTTTATTGTACTAATGGAATAAGTTTGCAGAAACTTAACAGTAAAACACAACAATAACATTCACACATTTTGACACCATGATTTAATGTGGAAACCCAAAATGGGAAAAACCACCAGTAACATGCTACCAAAATTTCACTCTTCTGAAGTGATGCCCTGTGCGGAGCCAACCCTGTTAAAGGTTACAAAACACACTGTCAAATGTGACCTGGTTAAAGGATTTAATCACCTTGTCAGGAGTGGCCTTGTTAGAGGAATTATAACATTCCAATCTGAATGTCACCTTGTTCAAAGGATTTATACAATGACTATTAGGTCAACCTGGTTAAAGGATTTGAACTGATACAATGGTTAGAAAGTAATCAATAGGTATGATCTGATACATACAACTTACTTTGCAAATCCAGATCTAGTTTTAGCTCTAATGCTAACTCACTGAGTGGCCTCCATTTACATCTCAAACTTTATATTTTGCTTGGAAATCCATGAAGCAATCTCTCCCTTCTTCTCTACTCAGCCTTCTTTGCTAGGTCTTGCCAATCAGCCAATTAACCATGCAACACTTTTCATTTACCTTCTCCTTACACTTGGATACAATAACAATAACCACAGTAGGTTATATTATACCTCTTCATCTAGGTTATATAAATCTTTTTCTACTTAATCAAGATCGCTGATCTTAGGTTAGGTCAGATCCAATAGATCTTTCCATGATTACATTTAATTTACTTCTCCAATACAATCATTAATTAAGCATTGAATCCATGCGCTAATAATGGTTTCCCATGCATTAAATGAATGTGGACCAATCTTAATTAATAATACATATCCCAATAGAATCAACTATGTCAGCCATAGATCTCAAATATCATCAATAAAAAAAATATTGTTGCTTGGCTTTCTCTATCTCCCTCAGAATTTCATTAGAGCTCGACATCATCTTTTCTTTGCTCGGCATCACCTTTCACTTTGTTTAGCATCGACTTTGCTTTGATCGGCATTGACCTTCCAGTGAACTGTCAGTGATAGATAAACAACATATCACTTTGCCAAAGTCCCAAATGATCAAGTACCATGGTGTATACTCATAACTCAACCATTTCCTTGGTCTTCTTGTTATCTCATTCTTTTCAAATCTTTATCAATCAATGGATAAGGTACTCAAATATATAGAAATAGTCTCACCAGTTAAGGTTTGACATCAATGACAAAATAACAATTGTCTACATTGTAGCAATCTTTCCAACAATTTGCCTCTTTGGAATTGATGGCATCACTAAACTAAAAAACAATAATTTCCAACCAAAGTTACCATACAATCTAAAAAGTTCCTATGTTCTTGATATGAATAAATCCCCATTAATGTCTTTAGCTTCATTCTGACTCCCTCTGTGTCTATAATCACACTGAAATGTATTCTGTTATTGTTCAGATCCCTCTTTCAGTAATATCTCCCTTGTGTCTGTTAGTATCTGTTGTTTTAGCAATAATCTCCCTCTTTGACAACAATGCCAAAAATATTGACATCTACATCATGCAGATTCTTCTGTTCTAATCTTTGTTTCATGTTGTTCCTATCATCTTTGTGTATGACTGATCTACTTTTCTGTTCTTGTTTTCCTCTTCACAGTTTTTACGCAGCATCCTAAAAATGTGACTTACCATGCATCAATGTTTCAAGTGATCTGATTAAAACATTTGATGCAACAGTACCATTCCAAACTAGTTAGCCTCTGCTAGGGGAATTACCCCCAATTTACCTCTTAGATACTCATAAGTATCCTTGGGTAACACTTTTGTAAATATTTCTGCCAAATGTTCCTTAGTATTCATATATTCCAGTCTCACTTCCTTCTTCTGAACTAGCTCCCTCAAGTAATGATACTTGATAGCTATATGTTTTGTCTTAGAGTGCATTCAAGGATTTTTAGAAATATTAATGGTACTCATGTTATCACAATATATGACAACTGGTTCTGTGATCTCCTCCTTCATACCTTTCAATAGTATCTTCAACCACACAATGTTTGAACAATTAACTACTACTACCACATACTTGGCTTCAGCTGTAGATTGTGAGGTGCAATTTTTTTTCTTGCTTGTCTAGGAAACTAATCTTTTCCCCAAAATAAATGCTACTCCTATGGTGCCTTTTCTATCATCAACATTACCATCCCAGTCAGAATCAGTATAGACTTTGAGTTCAAACTTGTCATTCCTTTTGTAATATAGGCCATAGGCTTCTGTACCTTTCAAATATGTTAGAATTCTTTTCACTGCCATTATATGTGTCTCTTTTGGATTAGAAGAAAATCTAGCAACAATTCCAATTGTTAATGCAATATCATCTCTACTCTGCACAACATATTGCATCTTACCAATCATTGATCTGTACAATGTTTGATTTACCTCTTTTGTATCATCATACTTTGTCAACTTCTGTCCAGTAGCCATGGGTGTACTCATTAGTTTTGAATCTTCCATACCAAAATTTTTTAGTATCTCCTTGATATATTTTAATTGTGTAATATAGATACCATTCTTCATTTGATGTATTTTTAGTCCAACAAAGAATTTTATCTGACCAAACATAGACATTTCAAATTCAGTTTGCATCTCTTTTGAAAATGCTTTACATATCATATCTTGTCCACTGAATATGATGTCATCAACAAAAATTTCAGCCAATAAAATTCCTTTACCTTGCTCTATTTTTAAATACAGATTGTTGTTGTCATTTGTTCTTGCAAATCCAATTTTCATCAGATAATTGTATAATCTTTCATACCATGCTCTGGGTGCTTGTTTCAGTCCATATAATGCCTTGTGCAGTCTACAAACCATGTTCCTCTTACTTGGGTCTACAAATCCATTAGCTTGTTTAATATATACTTCCTCTTCTAATATTCAATTTAGAAATGCTGACTTCACATCCATTTGATAGACTTTAAATCCTTTGTAGGCTGCATATGCAAGTAGAGTTCACACACCCTCCAATCTTGCAACTGGGGCAAATGTCTCTCCATAGTCAATTCCTTCCTCTTGTGCGTAACCTTTGCATACCAGTCTTGCTTTATTCCTTGTTACCTCTCCATGTTCATTCAGCTTGTTTCTGAATACCCACTTTGTACCAAATGCATTTTTGTTGTCAGGTCTTGGTACTAGTGTCCATGTCTTGTTCTTTTCAATCTGGTCTATCTCTTCATTCATGCCTTGAATCCAGTCTTCATTGTCCAAAGCATGTTTTACTATCTTAGGCTCAAAATCACATAGCAAACATGTGTCTTCTCTTAATTTGCCTCTTGTCATAATTGTAGAATCCTTTGCTCCTATGATTTGATCAGGTTTATGGTGCCTTCTTACATATTTTTTCAAAGTAGGCTCTTTCTCATCTTCAATTTTATCATTCAAGTTCAATTCAAGGTGAAACTGTGACTCAACATCTCCATCAGATAGCTCGATACTCACCTCCTATTGCCCGACAATTTCATTTTGTGTCTCGGCAGGTGCAGACTATTGCTCGACAACTTCATTTTTAGTTTTTTTAGAATCCTCTTCTTCAGGATATGTGAATGATCTGTAACTTTCAGGCTCAATCATGACTTTAGCTTCATTTCTTTCTGCATATTCATCAATTCTAACATTTGCACTTTCCACAATTTTGTTAGTGTTAGAATTCAAACATTTGTACACCTTACTCTTAGTAGAATATCCAAGAAATATGCCTTCTTCTCCTTTATCATCAAGTTTACCATTTATGTTATCCTTCAGTATAAAAAAATTTCTCCCAAAGACTTTAAAATAACTTACAGTAGGTGCATATCCATACCATAGCTCATACAGTGTATAATTTGTACCTTTCTTGACTTGTACTTTGTTCAGGGTATAAACAACTATACTCACAGCTTCTCTCCAATATTTTTGTGCAACATTTTTATCCACCATTAATGTTCTAGCACAATCCATGATAGATCGATTTCTTCTTTCAGCTATACCATTCTATGGTGGTTTCCTAGGTGCTAACATTTGTCTTTTTATCCCTCGTTCATTGTAGAACATGTTAAACTCATTAGAAATGAACTCACCTCCTCTGTCAGATCTCAAACATTTCAGACTCTTACCTATTTCCTTTTCAACTTTTTCCAAGTACCACTTAAATAATTGAAATGCATCATATTTTTCTTTGAGAAACATAACAGTCATCATCCTAGAGTAGTCATCTACAAATAGAATAAAATATTTTTCTCCATCGTAGCTTTTCTCACCAATAGGTGCATAAAGGTCAGTATGAAACAATTCCAAAATATTCTCAGAAGCATGATTTTTTCTTTTAAAACTAGATTTAGTCATTTTGCCCGACTGACATTTCTTACACATTGCATTCTTAGGTTTCTTTAACTTAGGCAGCCCTCTAACCTTTTTCAATTTTCTTATGCTTACCAAGTTATCAAAGTTAACATTACATAGCTTCTTATGCCATAACCAAACATCATTATATTGATCAAACAAGCATGTCTCTTCAGCTAAATCTAGATAGAACAAGTTACCTTTTGTTTTCTCACCAGCTCCAACAGATTCTCCATTGGCATCATAGATATTTTCTTTCCTATGATGAAATTCAACTTTGTAACCAGAAGTGTTCAACTGTGAAACACTCAACATGTTATACTTAAGATCATCAACCTAGTATAGATCATCACATCTAATCTTGTTAGTCAATTGAATTGATCCTTTCTCTCTGACTCTACAAGGTGTATCATTATCAAACTTAACATATCCACCTTTGCATTGATCTAAGGTTTCAAATTTGTCCTTATTACTATTCATGTGATGTGAACAACCACTGTCAATAATCCAACAATCACCTTTACTCATTTAAGAAATTAGTGCAGTTTTCTCATCATCGTCAGAATCATCTTTCATTGCAACATACACTACTTCTATATCATTTTCATCATATTTGTCAGATTCACTATCAGAAGCTTCTTCAGCTACATAACAAGATTTCTTACCTTTGTCTTTGTAATCCTTGTACTTTCTATAGTCTCGGTCATCCTTTCTGTCTTTGTACTTGTTGTCTCTTCTTTCATATTTATCATTCTTGTCAGGACATCTAGCAGCAATATGACCAACTTTTTTACAAGAAAAACAAATAATAGGAAGTTTACATTTGAATTTTCCTTTTCATCTAGCTAGTCTCCTTGCCATAAGTGCCTCAAGCTCTTCTAGATCATCATTTGAGGTGTCAGTGTCACTGTCCACACATTTCTTTCCTTTCTTTGATTTTCTGATGACCATCTGTGACTGGAATGCAGATTCAACAACTTGTGGAGTATAGTTGTCAAAATTTGACATCTCAAATGCAGTAAGTTTGCTTACCAGACTTTCCAGTGTTAAATTGTTATTAGGAGTACATCTCAATTCTTGAATTGCAGATACTCTAATAGCATAAATAGGAATAAGTGTTATCAGTACCTTTCTCATGATAGTATCTTCATCAATCATTCCCTTAGCTCCGCTAATAGCATTTACAACTTCCTTTATCCTATCATAATATTGCACTATATTTTCTCCTTCTTGCATTTTTAAATCATCAAACTTACCTCTCAAGCTTTCAGATTTGGCTCTTAGTACATTTGAATCACCTCCATAAATGGCAGCAAGGGCACCCCACATCTGCTTTGCACTTGTAAAATCCTTGATGTCCTCAAATTCATAATAGTTCAGAGATGATGCAAGTTCTAGGATCGCTTGATTATGTTCATGCTTTTCTCTTACTTGTGTAGCATTAAAAACTCCAGTAGGGGCTACATATTCTATTTCAATATATCGTTTAGCAGAATCACCAATACTGGCCAAGTGAAGTTTCATCAAGCTTTTCCAAGTAGGAAAGTTTTCCCTTGTTGATCTTCGGTCCATCCCTTTTATACATCTTTATCTT
Source organism: Thuja plicata (assembly GCA_018584345.1). Classification (NCBI taxonomy): domain Eukaryota; kingdom Viridiplantae; phylum Streptophyta; class Pinopsida; order Cupressales; family Cupressaceae; genus Thuja; species Thuja plicata. The sequence goes on along the minus strand of MU225682.1, from coordinate 5,568,006 downwards.
TATCTCCAAGTACCTTCAAACTTTTTCAAGATAACTCTGCTCTGATACCAATTGTTAGGATGAATTCAGAATAACTAAGAGGGGGGGTGAATCACTTATCCTTAGGTCCAGATGTGCCCATATAAAACTTTAAACCAACTTCAACAACTCAGATATGCTCGGTAGTAATAAATAACAAAAGTGTGCAGTTTACTGTACTAATGGAACAAGCTTGCATAAACTTAACAATAAAACACAACAATAACATTCACACATTTTGACACCATGATTTAACATGGAAACCCAAAATGGGAAAAAAAACCAGTAACATGCTACTAAAATTTCACTATTCTGAAGTGATGCCCTATGAGGAGCCAACCCTGTTAAAGGTTACAAAAAACACTGTCAAATGTGACCTGGTTAAAGGATTTAATCACCCTGTCAGGAGTGGCTTTGTTAGAGGACTTAGAACATTCCAATCTGAATGTCACCTTGTTCAAAGGGTTTATACAATGACTGTTAGGTCAACCTACGTAAAGGATTTGAACTAATACAATGGTTAGAAAGTAATCAGTAGGTGTGATTTGATACATACAACTTACTTTGAAAATCCAGATCCAGTTTCAACTCTAATCCTAATTCATTGAGTGGCCTCCATTTACATCTCAAACTTCAGATCTTCTTGGAAATCCATCAAGCAATCTCTCCCTGCTGCTCTTCTCAGCCTTCTCTGCTAGGTCTTTCCAATCAGTCAATTAAATATGCAACACTTTGCATTCACCTTCTCCTTACACTTGGATATAATAACAATAACCATAGTAGGTTATATTATACCTCTTCATCTAGGTTAGATAAATCTTTTTCCGCTTAATCAAGATCGCTGATCTTAGGTTAGGTCAAATCCAATGGATCTTTCTATCATTACATTTAATTTACTTCTCCAATACAGTCATTAATTAAGAATTGAATCCATGCACTAATAATGGTTGTGCATTAAATGAATATGGACCAATCTTAATTAATAATGCATATCCCAATAGAATCAACTATGTCGGCCATAGATCTCAAATCTCATCAATAAACAAAATACTATTACTCATCTTTCTATGTCTCCCTCCGCATTTTAATAGCACTTGGCATCATCTTTGCTTTGCTCAAAATCACCTTTTTCTTTTCTTGGCATCGACTTTGCTTTGCTCTGCATTGACCTTCCAGTGAACTATCAGTGATAGATAAACAACGTATCACTTTGCCAAAGTGCCAAATGATCAAGTACCCTGGTGTATACTCATAACTCAACCATTTCCTTGGTCTTCTTGTTATCCCA
>MU225682.1:5513850-5534748 GCA_018584345.1 Thuja plicata | reverse complement strand
TGTAATTTTCCTCCTATCATCAATGGCTAGTGTTCTTTCATTTTCATCTTTTCTTGCATCATTCATAACATCAATCATTTTTACCATTTGAGTCTCTTGACCAATTTGCAGCATCTTAATTTGATCTGTCAGATGTAGATTGATCTCTTGCATACTTGTAATCTCTTCAACTGATGCATTTGAAGCTTTGCTCAATGATGATTCTACTGTATCAAAGTACTCTTGTATTTCCATTTCTTTGTAGTCTTTCTCATTCATCCTGGTTTCCATAATCTGTCTATCATCAAGAAGTTTTCTTAGCTTTATCTTCGCCTCCTTGTACTGCTCAAAGTTTATCTGCATTTGTAACTGCTCATTCTCAATAGTCATATCCAGTCTAAACTTATCTATTGCTCTAATATTTTCTCTCAAGTATTTAATCTTTTCAAGAGAGAGACTTAGCTCTGATACCAATTGTTGGAATTATATTGAGATAATTTGTACTAAGAGGGGAGGGGTGAATCAGTACATCTAAAACTTTTCTTGGTTAGCCCATTAACCCTTAGTCATCAGTTTGTAAAATAACTTATCTATTTGTTCATCTTTCTTTATGCATATGAAATCATATCATACATTCCATTTGATGTGTAATAGTAAAATAAACATACATGAAATTTGATAACACATAACACAAGATATGGTATCGCAGAAAACTCCTGTTAAGGAAGTAAAAACTGCGGTGGGGATTGTTACCCATGAACTTCACTATCTGCAGATAAGAAGATCTGGTTAAGGCTTACAATTTTTGTCACTTTTGATGACCTACCCTATTAGGAGTATTACAGTAGAGACCTATTAAAATCTACTTCATTTGAAGCTTTCAACAACAGTGTTAAGTGTGCACTCTATTAAGAGATTTACAAAGGATGGTTAAGTCCACCTTCTACAAAAGGATTTTAGATGTGATGCACATGTTAGAATTCAACTACATAAGTCTTTGATTTGATGATAAATGCAATCTTCAATTGTTGATAAAAGATCCTATAAAGCTCAAAAAATACTATTAATCATCCTTCCATGATTGAGTATTACCTTTATCTACTCGTCGGTAGCCTCTATGTGTTCTTGTTAACTTATGTATTTTATTTCTGCTCTTTGCATGAATTCTACCTTCTTCTCCTTAGATTCTCTTCATGGTTATCAATTATGAAAAATTCACGTTGTCACAATTGAGTACGAACATCTATTTATACTAATCTAGGCTCAATTCTTGATTCATGTATCGTGGATTAACTCTAGATCCAAGATATACAACTTGATCTTGATCTATTGTTAGGTATGCTTTAAATCCATTAGGATGCTTAAAATCATTTACATAAAGTGTTCATGACCATTAAAAACAAAAAACAATTCTACAAAATAGAATAACTTTGTTTTATCCGCCGTGTATAAATCAGATCCATAATTTGTGTCTTTTCTGACTGCTGGTGTTCTTGGTCATCGGTGTTCCTTTCTTGAACATGTCGTCAGGTGTGCTTGTCTATCCTTGTCAGGTTGCTCTGGAAAAATCTATCGTCGGTAATGCTTGTCTTCACTAGTGAAGCTTGTCAATTTTGTACTTGATTTTTTCTCAAAAAAATCTTTGTTCTGTCGGGTATGCTTGCATTTTGCCAATACTGGTTGTGATTCACCGGTAATGCTTTTTGTCTGTCGGTAATGCTTTCTGTCTATATTTTTCTTTAATTATACTAATGGAAAAATAGTGTCATCACCCAAGACTGGACCAATTTTTCATACTGGCAAGGATGTCAAGAAAAAAATTGAGCAAGTTTGCCTATCTAGAAGTGACAAGCATGGAATGAGAGTTGACCCTATCAAAGAAGATGACATAAAAATCTTAACAATGATACTTGGGTATAAGTTTCATCAAGCAAGTAGGTTGAACAGTGTCTCTACAACAACAGTCCTAGCAGCTATTAGAATGGTGAAGGACAACACTCAATAAAACCTATGTGAGATCTTGCGCGATCAATTGATTGACAACATTCGAATCATCAATCATGATAGGAGCAAGACATTCAAGTTTGGATCTTTGATCATCTACTTGTATTCCCATATAGTTGGAAAGGTTGTAAACCTTTACCTAGACAGGAGCAAACCCACAATGTCTCAGATTTCTCTTAAGGTCACTTTAGAGAGTAGTACAAGGGATGCCATGGATATGGATATAAAGACATTCATAATCAAAATGCAGAATAGGTTCATACTATCTAAGAAGATAGTTGACAAATACAAGGATACCATATGTTTCATGGTAGAAACAGATTGCACATGCATGGAGGCAGTTGAACCTAGAACCAAATGGATTCATCATCTTGGTTACGAAGTGGAAGAACATGTGTTAGAAGGATATGTGCAAATTCTATTGTCTGTGCCCAAAGATCCTAATGAGCCTAGGTGGGGCACCTACAAAGAGAAGACCAATGAAGTGGATACTATCCTACACACTATTGATAATAAAAGGAAAGCATCCAGAATTACATCTAACATACTGAAAGTTCATGGAGTCACTCAAGAAGATCTTGACAAAGAAAGAGATGCCAAGATAGCAAGAGAACTTGAGAAAGATGAGCAGATCCAAAAGAAGAAGAAAGTAGAGAGCACCTATGTGCCCTCTACCACCATTGATTTAGACTCATCCCCACTGTCTACACCAAGCAAGAAGACTAGAGGAAGAAAATAGTCGCCCACAAATCACCATCCTCAAGGAACACTCGGAGTAAAGAAAAGAATACTCAAGCTCTTCTTGAGGTAGGATTTAGACCTAGTCTAAATTTTTTGAGGAATAGGATTATAAATGAAGGGAGATTAGATACACTTTCTAAAGTCTATGACAAATATCAAGAAATTGATAAGACTGAGATATATTCTATGATCATATCTCATATGATCAAGTTTAAGAAAATAGTTCTTGAACTCAAGACAGTGATACCGGATCAATTATGGAACATATTGGAGATCATGAAAATACATGCAATAGAGGAAGACATGAAGATTAGAGAAGAAACATTGGATAATCTTCTCCCTGTATGCTCACATGATGAGAAGGCTATACTATTAGATCTGGTGAAGCCTTATCTCTTAACTAAGACAAGGACCCTACAGATTATGAACAAAGAATATGAGCAGATAGGTAAGGAGAATGAAAATGAATTTGTACAAGTGTTTATGGATAGACACATGTATCCACCAACGACGTCTACAACAAAAGTTACTCCAGCACCTCCTAAACAGGTTACAAAACCAATGATTCAGATAGCGCCTATGACAGGTCCACAGGTTTCAGCGCCCATAGTGACAATAGCTTCTTATATAGTGACAATAGCTTCTGATATAGATAAAGATTCAAAAGACACTATAATAGTTGACAATGTAAAGATATCCATGACAACATCTGAAAAAGATATGGACAAAGTTGATAAGGCATTTTTAAGCACTGAAGAAATGTGCACCAATGATACATCTGTACAACAGGATGAAGCTCCCATCATTGATCCAATTGAGACTAATGAAGAAAAGGATACTCAAGATGATACTCAAGGTGATAAGACACCAATAAAAGAGATACCAGTCAGAACACTATACTCTCACCATCCACTTAACCATCCACCTCATTGTTGTCAAGGTTAACTCCTGATTCAGCAAGTTTGGATGCATGGGGAGAAGAAGACCTAATTAAGATCAGTGTTCTTTCTATGGAAAAGGAAAAAGAGAAACAAGTAATGATGAATCCTCACTTTTTGGAAACAGTAAACATATTGAATGACTTAGTGCCTACTGATCAAAAAGTAGCTAAAGTCCAATCAGTTGAAGATGTGGACAACATTTTGTCAAAATTCAAATAACACTTTATAAGCTTAGTAGACTCTACTACTAAGATTGTAGAAGATGAATACAAGAAGGAGAGAATGAATGATTTGGTAAAGAACTTTACCTTAGACTTGAACTCCTTAAAGATTGGGTAGTCCATACTGAAAGAGTTGGCAACTAAAGGCAAGAAGGTTATAGCCAACTGCATGGAAAGAGTGAAGTTCACCTTTGAGTACACTAAAAAGGTATAAGAAGTAGAGCTAATGGTGGATAGCATTAGAAAATTAGTCGAGACTTCCACACAAGAAATGAACATATGCAATAATTTCTATCAAGGATAGTTGGATAAAATTGAGAAGGCAAAATTGGAAATCAGCAAGATAAGAATAAGACAAACCCAGTTAAGAAATGCACTTACGCCATCTCTAGCAGTCCTTAATGAGAACATCAAACAGATTGATGACAACATGGTGACATATGATCAAGGTCCTTGCATGGATCTGATAAAAATGGAGAAACTAACATATGCCCTATGCGTGCATCTTTAGACAGTTGATGCTATGAAAGTATTTTGGCAGAAAGAGATCCAATCTCTTCAAATTGTGTACCCTGAAGTTTACATGGAGTAAGTATGCAGAAGAATTACTAGTTTTTGTACACCTTTGTCATTCATGTCAAAGGGGGAGTAATATAGAATGTATATATGTGGAAAAGTATATGTATATATCAATAAGATGTTATGATATACAGTCACTTTTTGTGTTATGTCATTTTGACTAACTTGGCCACATTCCTTTGTTGCCATAAATGAAAAAGGGGGAGATTGTTGGAAAGTTGAAATCCTAAGGATGCATGACTCATTATTTTTTTTTCATCATGGCAACAAAGTCATGTTTAGTTTCTATCATGAAAGACAAAATGACTAAGTATGGAAAACAGGGCAGACAAAGATACTCAGCGATCAGCACATCAGTGCACATGTGAGAGATCGAGTTAGCATATGCACATCTAGATATAAGTTGTATGACACGTGTACATGCTACATCTAGACACACATAGTATGAAACAATAGTATGGCAAAGTTACAGACAGATTAGTAGACCAGTAGTCCAGAAGACAGAGCATGGGAGCCAACTACTGTTTTGATCAGTGTGAATTATTTTTTAATGTAATGGCTAAGAACCTTTGATTATATGTTTGTAATAATTTAATTAGCATTGTAGTAAACACACTTGAGCCAACTTGTTTCAAAGTTTTGTATATTTTGTTTTAGGGACGACTAGAGTTTTGTTTTGGGACGCGCCTATTAGGATTTGAACATATAAGTATGTAATGTTAAGATATGTTACAAGCGTCAATTATTTTGTAAGAGGAAGATACAGAGGGGAAATATAATGAAGTTAGTATATGATATAACTCTTTAAGAGAGTAAGAGAATTTGTGCATACATAGAACTGATCAGACAACAGTGTCATCACAACAGTTCATTTTGATATAGTGCATATCATCTTTTAGAAGGTTGTAGCCTTCATCCTATTGGGAAGTGAGCCTAGGCAATGAGCCATATACCTTTAACAAGGTTTTTTAAAAGACTCCTAACAGGGTCAGACCTTTAACCAGGTCATTGTACTCAAATTGTAAAGACTACTTCTAACAGGGCAAAGGAACTTTAACAGGTTCATTATACCTAGTACAATATTTGTGGGTACTAATTCCCACTAGGGTTTTCCTTTGATCAAGGTTTCCCCATAATCATATCATGTGTTATGAGTTCTTATTTTATGCTTCATTCTTTGTATGTTTGATTTATGTTTAAGTTGCTGAAAAGTAATTAATAGACATACACTGATTTAGCCCCCCCTCTCAGTGTTTCTAACACTTAGCTATTTGGCTTCTTGTTCTTGAAGAAGCTGTGGTTCTTGGCTTCTTAGCTGGTGTTGGCAATGGAGTATCTGAATTTGTAGACTTAGAGTCACTTACCTGCTTAGCCTCACCAATGGGTGGTTGTCCTTCAATTTCTTCCTTTTGTTCAGTTTCCTCCTCAGTAACCGAAAGTATTTTCTTTAAATTCTTAACCATTTTATCTTTCTTCCTGTCAATTTTCTTTACAACCAATCCAGTTTTGATTCTTGATTCAGCCTCCTCATAAGTTCTAAACTTTGGTTGTGTCTTGTCTAATGGTTCATTTATCAATGGATCGATTGCATTAGATGCTTGATCAATATTTACCTCATATTCCAAAGGTTGTAACCATGCTATCCTTGGTACAACAGGTTTGATGTATGTGTGGCCGGTGTCAACCATAAAATATATATCATTCTTTAATTTCTCAATAAGTTGTTCAGGGATCCTTACTCTTTTCTGCATTCAGTCCTTGAATCCTTTAAAGTACTTATCCATGACTGTTTCAAATTTGTCTCCTAGTGATGTTATGTATTCACTAATCTTCATGGTGACTCTTCTTGTGGTATCCCATTTTACATCTCCTACTGATGGAAATGATTCTTGAAATTAAAATAAAATGCACATGATAAGTGAGCCAAACTTACATGTATTTGTCTTAGCATTTATTATTGTCCTCAAGTTTTCTCCTGGTTGGTTGAGTAGAAGTTCTGACAGATCCAACTGAGTACCTTTCTTTACAATCTTATAAGTAGTATCCAAAACTCCAGATGCTATGTTGTTCATCTAGCTAGCTTGAAATAATTTGTAGCTTAGGACACATGCTCCAAATTTCAATTCAATATCAGTGATGGCGGATACCTCCAGTCCTCTACCATCACATTTGGCTCCTATGTTATTTTCAATCTCTTCCTTGGGTGGGTGTTTTAATGCCTTTACCTTATCGGTTATAGGGTAACTGAAGACTGCATGAATAAAATCTTGGGTTATCTTCTTAGGCTCATCCAACCATAGCTTGTGGTTGTGAATTTGGCTTAGTACTAACCGAATCCACTCAATTTTGAATAACTTTAGGAACAATAGGACATTAGTGATCCCTTTCACCTCTATGTATTTGTATTAATATTTTATGGATGCATCCTCATTACATAGCTTCTTGAAAGCTTGTTCCACCTCTAAGTCACTAGTTTCTGCAATCTTGCAATGGATGTATGCTCGCACATCTTCAACGAGAAAAACCCTAGCTGGTATTCGTGAGAACGCTCCAATATTATCATGTTTTGATGCAAGTTCAGGGAAAATCTTGTAGTGAGGTTTCTCACAGGTAGAATTCTTGATAAGCTTAACCTTATCTTCCTTGATGTTCTTCAGTTTGGTTGTTCTTGAGGTCATGGCCATTGTTTCAAATATTTAGGGCTTTCTAAAAAGTGCATAAAACAGAGTTCTCAGTTGTCGTAGAAACTTACTATTTACACTTGTAGTGGTCATTGATCTATTGGAGTGCTTTGGGTCAATTTGACATCGCTCTATGATGCTATCAATTTGTGCTCACATTTTTCTCTCGTCTCTATGCTCTATTCGCTAGTGAATAATGAAACCCTTTCGTCATCCTTTTATAGATGTTTTCCCTAAAAGTGATTCATTAATTCTCAACCACTCCTCAGTGTATGAAGATGGAGTCATCAGTTTGAACATTAACTTCTCTCTTTGGTGACAACGTGATGCTTCAGGGAAGTTGTCTAACTCTTTGCTTTTATCGACAGGTTTCAGTGTTTTGCGAACATAACTCATTCAACTTGCTTGATTACCAACGAGTCTCAGTTTACACTAGCAACTTTGCTTTTACATGTTAACTGATGATTCTCAGTAAGTGTAGGCATTTTTAGCTTTGAGCGTATACTGATGGATTTCAATATGTATTACCTGATAGAATAGTTATCACAGATTTTTAACAAGTAATATCATGATGCATCTTTACTTATGCTAATTTGGCATTTCATCAACATATTATGGAACTGATGTAAAATACTATTTAGTGTAATGTAGTTCCATACTTACTTGTTCTACTTAGGTGGGGGTGGCGATGTCACCAGATCCATTGGATGGGGTATCACCATTTGCATTGCTCAGTCCAACTTCATCATTGTTTGAAGCTTTTCTCCACATTTTGTCTCTCATCCTCTGGATGTCTTCAATGGTATTTCCATTGGGATATGTGTTGGTCTCTGTCATTTGGTCTTTGCAGTATTTCTTGAGATGACCAACTTTATGACAATGTAAGCATGCCATTCTCGGGTTAGTCCAGCCTCTAGACTTTCTCGTCCACTGTTTGATACAGTTTTCAACAATGTGACAAAATGTTCCACATGCTGTACAATTTTTCCATGTATTTTAATCCCATACATACTAGTTACCGACTCTTTTCAGTTGATAGTCAGTTTCTTGACCTTTAGGCTTCCATGCTTTCTTTTTATTTTTCCAGCATTCAAGAGTTGTGTTACCTTTCATTTTGCAATAAGGATAGTATTTGTCCATGTAGGTTTCCTTCTTTGGTTGTTTCATCTCAGACTTACATTCATATGCTTTTTGTTCTTTCTTGTTACATTTATAACAAAATCCTATGATTGAAGATGTGGATTTGGGAATACCTTTCATTTTGCCTCTGCATACATTTGATGTCTGGCCTTGCTTTCCACAGTGATTGCATGTCAGCTTTCTTGGTCTTGGATTTGTATAGACATTCTTTTGATCAACTTGATTGGGTGATTCTCCATTCTTAGTAAATCCTAGATGGGTTTTTTTGTTGATTATTCATTGTCCATCAAGAAAATCATCCATTCTTTTATTTCTTTCTTCAGCTTTCTTGATAATTTCATTATGTTGCTGCTGAATTCTGAGTTCTTGTTTCAGCTTTTCATTTTCTTCCCTTAGCTCACCGATAGCTTCTATTCTGTCAATGAGTTCAACATTCATTCTATTTTCCTCTTGACTCATAAGAATAATCTGATTTGTAATCTCATGGTGATGCTCTGTTAATCTTTGTATTTTAGATTATTTCTCTTGTAGCTTTTCAGTAACCTTCCTTCTATCATCAATAGCCAGTGTTCTTTCTTGTTCATCTTGTCTAACACTATTCATGACATCAATCATTCTTACCATCTATGTATCTTGACCAATTTGCAAAGATTTCACTTGTCCAGCTAGATGTTGATTGATTTCATTTAGGCTTGTGATGCTTTCTTCTAATGTGTCTGATGCTTTTCTTGTATTTGATCCTAAAGACTCAAAGAAATTTGGTATCTCTTCCTCATGGTAATCTATTTCATTACAGTGAGATGATGTAATCTTTCTTTCATCTAAAAAATGTCTCATCTCGATTCTAGCTTCTTTGTACTACTCACAGAAGATTTGAATTTATAGCTTCTAATTCTCTATACTCTTTTCAAGTCTATACTTCTCCATTGTATGATCTTTTCTCTTAATCCTTTAAGATTTTCCAGATAAGAGACCTAGCTTTGATACCAATTGTTAGAATTAATGGGAAGTGTGTACTGAGAGGGGAGGGGTGAATTAGTACCTCTAAAACTTTTGTATCTTTTAACCTTAATCCTTTAGGTAATCAATTATTTATCCAACCATTTGTTCTATACTATCTTGATGCAAGATTTATGAATTCATAAACTTAATCAAACATTTGAACATTCATAGAAACATTCATGAAAGTAATTGACACATAACACAAGATATGATATCGTAAAAAAATCCTGTTAGGAAGTAAAAATTGTGGTTGGGATGACACCCACAAATTCTTCACTATCTGCAGATTGGAAGGGGTTGGTTAAGGCTTACAATTTGATCAATTTTTATGATCTACCCAATTAAGAGTATCTGTGGAGAACTGTTAAAGTCTACTTGGTTAAGAGCTTTAGCAACATTGTTTAGTGTGCACTCGGTTAAGAGATTTATAATTGGATGGTTAAATCCACCTTTCTTGAAAGGATTTTTACACTTTTCTTCACTTGTTAGAATGTAAGAAAATTACAATTTGACCTGGTGTATGCAATCTCCTATTGTTGATTACAGATCCATTTAAGATTACATGTATAATTATATCACCTAATCTGATTGAATAATACATCTGATGCTCAGTAGTCTCTGTTCTTGGTTCTTGATAACCAAATTTACCTTTTTTTGTTCTGGTTCTTGAAACTTTCTATTTGATCCATAGATGTGCTCATATGCTTCATTTATCCTCTCATCCATTCTCACATCCTTAATAATGAATTATTACAACATCTATTTATAAGATAGATTGACCTAATCAAGTTTCACGTAAAACAATATTAACTCTAAGATCACAAGTTTACAACTTTACCTTGATCTCCTAGTCTATGGGTTTTAAATCAATTAGACTAATTAAAACACTTACATTAATGTTTCTTTTCCCTAAAGAAATGGATTTAAAAACAAATCAAGAATCTATAAATAGAACATGACTTTTTTATTTGACATGGAAGTCAGATCCACTTTTTGTGGGCTGCAACTGACTTTTAGTTTATGTCAGTCGGTTATGCTCTGAAGTCAGTTAGACTATTTCTTGGTGTTCCTTCTTGAACTATCTCATAGGTTCCTCTTTGAGTGTTCTCCCAGTTTGCACTGTGACCTTCTTGTCAGGTTCCACTTTCGGGTTCCTCTTCATCCTTTCCATTTTTCATTTTTGGTTTACACACAAAATTATGTCATCAGTTTTCTTTGTACTTAGCAATTTTCAGTGATCTCTTATATCTGTATTTTTGGTTTGTTCTTTGGCTTCTCTTTTGGTGTATGTTTACAAAAATATCTTCTTTGCATACTAATGGAAAAATAATGTCATCACTACCACCATTTAACTATTTTCTATACCCAAACATGGAAACATTCTAATACAAAGTCATAGTAATTATTCTTGAAGAATCATTTTTCTATGTTGATAAAATGAGGTTTTAAATGATTTATTCAATAATATAGAAAGGTCTAATATTGTATCAAGGATCTAAGTGAGACAACAATTGAAAATTGCTAGTTAGCATAGGATAACTAAGCATTCTCAACAAAGTGCTTTTGTTTAAAACTCAAATCAGTAATAGAGTAAAATCTATGTACAAATAGTAATACAACACCACAGTTTAGACTTGAAGAACCACTGGATAAGGCATGAATTGTAGTCATCGAAGTACTTATATAGTCACAACGTCCAATGGAAAAATATTGTTAATAGAATTTTAAAAATAACCAACTTTGAATAGAGGTTATTCCAAAATGATAATGGTAAATATAGATCTTGAAAATGTTATTCTACAGCTTAATTCATTCAGGTTTAAGCATTAACTAGATAGAAAATAAAAATATGACTTAAAGCATCTAACATGGAGGCAACAATTCCATAGGCATCCAAATATTGTTTTTTTAATCAATAAGGGGCCGAAGCCGAGAGATTTGTATTTATGAAACTGAAAAACAGTAAAGAAACAAGCTGAAAGAACTTTACCGATTCAAAACCCAATCCCACCAAGAGGATTGTGAACCCAAAAAGAGCACCTAGGCTCAATGGATAATTCTCAATGTTAATAATTTAAAATAGAAACCAAAAGGAAAAGATATAAACATTACAAAAACAACAATCCCCCAGTGGACTTATCTCTTGGCTTAAGTTTGAAGGTGAAGTTGAGTCATTCTCTGTACTTACTGCAGAGTTTGATTTTGGGCTTCCTCCCACAATAGGAGAGCCACTTTCTTCCTCTTGATCATCATCTGCAGATTCCTCCTCCATCACTTCTTCATCTTCCTCTTCCTCTTCATCTTCATCTTTTTCTGCCTCACCCATCTCCTCTTCCTTTTTAACTTCCTCTGACTCTTCCTTAGTATCGACCTCCATTTCTTCATCATCCTCTTCCTTATCTAAAGAATTTGGGCTTTCTAAGCCATCTAGATTTTCTTCATACTTGTAACGGTAAACCCATGTTAAAATTTCATCTAAATTGTCCCCATAAGGAACATTTAGACCATCCTCAATGCTGAGGAATTTGGAGAGAAATTTTATGCCTCTCTTCATCATACACAAACACAACTAGTGGTCCTCCCAATCCTAGCCCTAGAGTATAAAAAGACATCTGGGTGGACTAGCATAAATATTTCTCCTTGGGCCGAACCCAAAACTGGGAAAAGGTTGTCCCGCAGTCATCACTGTAGCCAAATCCAAGTGGAGTGGAGTTGTAAGGTTGGAATCAATGTTTAGTATGCCATTGTGAAGACCCACTATAAAATTCCCTAAAAATAGATGGTCACAAAGCTCTTCTACTAAAGTTTTGGAAGCTCCTGTGACCATAATGATAGCCAAGAAGCTCAAGAAATTTTTTGAGAGAACCTTGAATCTATGGTTGGCGTAGAGAAAATTATATCCAAGAACTTTCCTCACCACAAAGATGAAAAGGCGATGCTGGAAATTGCAAACTTCCATGATTTGATTGGAAGTGATGGGGGTGTCAAAAGTGATTTGATCAATACCAGAGATAAGCTTAATCGGGGTATTCGTCACTGTATATTTGAAGATTGTAGCTCTTTTTTCTGAAGAATATATCATTAATTATGAACTCCAACCATAGCCAAAGTAATAAACATGCCAACTTGCTAAAAAACTATCCATATGAAGTTTAATTGTCACTACTCTGACATAGCTAGCTATAGTGTACCTTTCACCTTATATCATGTCTTGATACAATCCTAAAGAGTGTGTGTACCCAACTTTAGAATGGATTAGCATTCCCCACCTAAGAGTAATTTAGCCGATCTGGAAAAGGAGGTGTCAGTTGTACAAAAAATGGAAAAGACAGGTTATTACTCATAGATGCTTGAGGACGATACTTTCCTCATTGATGTGATATGGATTTAATGAAATTTGTCCATCCCACACTAGGTGAAACTGAAGTGATAAATGGAATGTTTGTATAGCCATCAGATAAAATCACTTCACATTTTGAATGCCAGTTAGCTATGTCATTTTCCATCACCTCATCCCCAACAAACCAATTAGCCAAGTATGTAATCAACATTTATGGTGACAATACTTGGAGTGACTAGTATTCTTACTTTTTAAATTTGACTACCAGATGACCATTGCTGAGTATTAGTAATTTCCAAGCCAATGTGACCATTGTATTTAAAATATACTCCCATTGCTTCTTTTTTGGCCAATTCATTAGTCATATGATTTCCTTCCCTGTAGATATGGTTAATTGTAGTGGATTCAATTTTTTTTAATAAATTTAGAATAACCTCCGGTGCCGCTTGACGTTTCCAATTTGGAGATGATCTAGTAATTACTGCACTAATTGTGATCAAGGAGTCCCCTTCTATTTCCAAAATTTTAAGGCCCAATTCAAATGCCAGAGACAATCCATACAACAGATCTTTAAATTCCACCATATTACTTGTGTCAATTTTAGGTGGTCTTGCCAATTTTGCAACTAGAGAACCATCACTAGAATGAATAATGCAACCCACCCTTGAGGGGCCTAGATTTCCGTTTGAAGCTCCATCAAAGTTCAATTTACATCATCTCAAGGGAGGAGGTCTCCAAATGAAATTGGCTCTGAGATTGGCACTTTCTTTAAATTCTTTGCCAATTGTTGTGGGAGACTTAAGCCCAAACCAATTTTTAATCATATGATCATCCCAATTGGTATAATACTTATGTTGTGCACTTTTTAATTGTATCGAGGCATTCATTACTTCCACTATAGAGGCTTCTATTCGATTTAAAAATGATATTTATCTAGTGAGATGTCTTGAAATATTCTTCTATTTCTTTCTTTCCATATTTTCCAGACTAGAATGGAGGGTGTGATGATCCATATATTACCAAAAAGGTTGTCCTTAAAAAGCTAAGGCAAAGAGGTGAAGAGAGAGAGAGAGAGAGAGAATATCATTCGGAAGAGCTGAGGACCAACCCAATTTGGCACATAACCACTTCCAAAACTTAGATGCAAAGGGACAAGTTAATAGAAGGTGATTCATGTCTTCTTCATTGTTGTAAAAAAGAGTGCATCTGGAAGGTCCAAGATATCCCATTTTCTTAAACCAATTTGTAGTTAAAATTCTACCTTGTATTGCTGCCCAAGAAAAAATTCTTGCTTTGGGGAGACCGACTTTATTCCAGCAAATCTGATTAGAGAATTGATGATGATGTTGAGAAGAGGAGCCTGAGAGAATTCTTTAACCATCTTTCACCTTATATTCCCCTATTTTGGAACCATTCCAAATAAATTCATCTTGTCCCTCCTTAATTAGAAAAGAATGAACTTCAAGTAACTTTTCCAGATTCTGCATTTCCGAGGGGTCTAATATAAGTTGATCAAATTTCCTCCATTGCTAGGAGCCATTAATAAATTTATGGGAGCCAGGAGAAATGTAGTCCTTAACCAATGGTCCCCACTTCTTGGTGCAAATTTTTCTAATATTATTTTGGCCAAGAATTTGATTTATGCTAGGGAAAAGACTTGATGAATCATCCCAAAATATGGCTTGAGAGCCATCTTTAATGTTCCAAGAAATATTGTCTTCAATGATGCCCCTTGATTTGGAAATGAAGTTCCAAATTCTAGACTCTCTAGGTAGGTTTGAGATTCTAATCACCTATGCATCCTCTACATTATGAAAATATTTACCTCTAAGGATTATTACCCATTTAAGATTCTTCTTCTTCATAATTTTCCAATAAAGTTTACCTCTGAGAGTGTGATTTTTCCATTGCTTATTTCTGATACCAGTGCCTCCTGACTCAACTAGTTTACAAATATTATCCCTTAAAATAAGAGAGAATTTCCTTTTGGTATCAGTTCCTTGCAAAAAAAAATTCTTGATTTTTTAAAACTATGTCCATGTAACACCCCGAGGGGAGAGAGAGGCAAGACATGAGATATATCGGAATTGCGGCTAGAGTTGCTTTGATCAATACAATCCTTCCTGTCCAAGAGAGCCATTTTAATTTCCCAGAATCCATTTTTTTTCCATTCTTTCTCCAATTGGTTTCCAAGCAGATTCGATACTTATCACCTTGTCAACAAGAATGCCAAGATATAGACATGGGAAAGAGCCTAACTTGAATTTCAAAACCTTCTCTATATTCTGCTGGGTTTTCTTCCTGGTGTTTAGGAAAAAATAATTGATTTTTCTTTATTGGAAATTTTTACAGAAGCTAAAGCATAGGAATGCAAAGGTTTTTTAATGAAAGAGGCCTCCCTAATGTTACCATTGCCAAATAGGAGAATTTCATCAGCAAACTATTTATGTTTGACATCCTTCACTGACGAGGTAATTTCCACTCCCTAAATTAATCCTTGATCTTGAAGACTAATGAATCTGCATCACAAAGCCTCTTCCATGATGATAAAAAGGAAGGGAGAAAGGGGATTTACCTGCCTAATTCCATTTCATCCTTAGAATAAACCATAGGGAGAGCCATTTACCAGGATTGAGAATTTTGGAGTTGAGATGCAGTAGTACATGAGATTTATCCAAGCTTTAGAAAACTTGAATTTCTCCATACATTTAGCTAAGAATCTCCAATCTACCTTACCATAGGCCCTCTTAATGTCTACTTTTATAATCATACTTGGTTGCCTGTTATGTTGGATAGAATGAATAGCTTCCTGGGAAATAATAATTCCATCTAGAATTGACCTCCCTGGAACAAAGCCAATTTGTTCCTCACCAATAATCTTGCTCAACACTATTTTTAATCTATTTGGTAAGACTTTAGAGAATATTTGTAAATATTATTACATAAAGCTACTGGTCTAAATTCATCCATGCAGGCAGCATTTTCCTTCTTGGGAATAAGGGTAATAAAAGTGTTATTGATCTTAGTTAAGAATCTACCTGAGGAGCGACCTACTTCCAATGCATTAGAGAGTTCCTTTCCCAATATTTTTCAATAGTGTAGAAAAAATGAGGAAAGCCATTCAGACCGGGAGCTTTATCCGAAGCCACGTGCGAGAGAGTTTCCAAAATTTCTTTTTCTATGAATTTGGCTAGAAGCAAAAAATTGTTTCAATCTGAAATGAGATGGGGAATATCTCTTAATAGGTCTTCCTAGACAGAGAAGTGGGAGACATCTCAATGATTTAGAAGTTTTGTATAAAAAATGGCAATTTCCTTTTGAATCTCTAGTTGGTATTGAGTAAGAGTGTCATCCTCCTTGGTTATTTGATGAGTCATGTTAACACTTCGTCTCTATTTGGTGCTGTTATGGAAGAATTTTGTATTTTTATCTCCTGCTTCTAGCCAGTTCTCTCTTGATTTTTGTTTCCAAAAATTTTCTTCCATAGATAGGATTTATTCCTATTTTCTAAGAACCTCTTTCTCCAGATCATAACTTTCCTTATCCATCACATACACCATGATGATTTAATTCAAATCTTTAAGCTTCTGCTCCACCTCTACTTTTGAGTCAAAGATATTATAAAAATGTGATATGTTCCATATGAGTAAGTTCTATTTGATACATTTAAGTTTTGATACAAAGAAGAATAATTTTGATCCTTCAGGCTTACATTCTGCCCACCAATCCTTTACTATATTTAGGAAATTTCCATCCTTAAGCCAAACATTTTCAAATTTGAACAAACAATGCTGAGGTTTATTTTCCCTGAAAATTTCCAATTGAATGGGGAAATGATCAGAACCTAAAGTTGGGGAGATGGAAGCTTTGAAATCAAAGGGGAAAAGAGAAAGATCCCCTTTGAAAAATAATCTATCTAATTTTTTTGTTATGTTGCTAGGACCTAGTCTTTTGTTATTCCAGGTGTATTTCCCATTATCTAATTCTATTTCCAATAGAGATTCTGAATGGAGCCAGTCTTTGAAATTGTATTGTGATTGTGATTCCTTTTGGGATCCTCCAAATTTATCTGAGTGAGAAATGGCATTAAAATCTCCCCCTATAAGAATTTTTTCATTTTCATGAGCATGAAAATTCTCACTCAATTCTGTCTAGACTTCCAGTGTCCTCCTTCTTAGATTTGGGCCATACACATTTATGATGTGGAATTATAGGTTGGAGCCTAGACTCCTGACTTCACCTCCTATCCAATTTGAATTATTTTCCTGACTTATAAAAGTAATATTCCTAGTATTCCATTGAATGGAAATACCTCTAGAAGAACCTAGAGCATCGACCCCCATAGCATTCTAATCTCCAAGGGTTTTGGAGAATGAGGAGATTTGATCTATTCCCATTTTTGTTTCATGTAAAAGCACTAGATTTGGTTTGGTCAGCAGTATGCAATGTTTCAATATTCGCTTCTTGTTAGGAGCATTAAGACCCCTAACATTCCAAGATAGGACCTTCATTGTGGCTTGGGAAGGATCTTCCCCTTCCCTGCATTTAAATAAGCCTCAATTTTAGATTGATCATGATCCTCACCATCCTCGGATCTTAGTGTGGCCAAAGATTTCATACCTTTTATTCTCTTCTTAACCATACAATAGTCAGGAAGAGTTCTGTTAGTGAGTTTATTTTGAATGCCTAGATTAGGAGGAGGAGAAGGAATGTGATCTGTAGCATGGTATTCCACTAATTCCTTTACTATTGGGAAGGCAACATGTGAAGTCTCAAGAGAATTATCTTTATAGTAAACTAGACCTTCTATATTACTCCATCTATCTTCATCCTCAACATAATCTGATTCTAGAATCCTTTCTACAAATGGAGTTGAGTTATTATCAATTCCCCCATTACTATTTTCTAGACCATTGAAGAGATCATACAGTGCTTGAATTCTTGGGGAGATGGGAGATTGAATATATTGGGCTTCTGTTGGAGTCTCCCACTCCCACTTTGCATGAGATCTCCATTTTTGGTGGTTTTTTTCAACTGGTTTTAAAGGACTGATCTCCCCTCTGATTCTACTCCTCATAATGGGATTATTGAGAGAATCATCTGATTCAGTCCTGGCTTGTTTTAACTATTTGGCCCTAAGTCCTGAGAATTTCCTGGTGCCCAAGCAATTATTAGAAGAATCAAAATCACATTTTTCAATCTTCAATGTAGATGGTGAAATCTAAGTTCTCTCTTATTGAGACACTTGAATTTTTTCCATGTTGTATCCAGAAGACACCTTTGTCTTTTCAATATTCCAAAAATCTCTAATTTTTGTTTGCAAAGTATCTTCCTAGGCAGTCTCCAAATTTTGTGTTAATGAACTGTTAGGAGAGGGATTTTATAGAGAAATGGTCTACTCTCTTGTTTTGCTTCCCTTTTTTGTTTCTGCATTCCCAACCAAAAAAATCTCTTCTGCCATGACCTAGTCTACCAACTGAGACATCATCTATGCTTGTACTTCTCTGAACCATTGAGTCAGTAATTGTTCTACAATTCTCAGATTGAATCTAGAGATTCCTATGTGATGATCACCATTTTCCTGTGAAGGGAAGGTGGGAATCTCCAACACTTTTTGACATGAAGATAAGGGGACATTTGAAATGTAACTACCATCTGATTCTTCTTGAGTGGATTTCTTAAGTTCTGATTCGTACCTAAGTTTCCCAGGATTAACGATCTTGTCTTATTTTGGATTTCCTGATTGTTGTGGCTCAGGGTTATGGGAGGAACCCATAAAAGAGATTTTTGGTTGATTCCTTGATAAGTTGAGCCCATTATTTTCCAATAAAAGAACCAAAGGAATATTTTCATGATTTCTAAATGGTTACCAACATTTGCAGCAATCATTTAAATAATCAAGGAACCCAAAGATCCTACCTCAAAGAAAAGGGTCAAAGCCGCCTTCTTCTGTGGGAGACCATCTCTATTGATTTCCTCCAATCTAGATTGAGTGTTTTTTATATAAGGGTCTTTGTCCAGCTGTGAAACTTTCATTTCTAAGGATAAAACTTGTGGTCCTTCTGAAAGACTCTGTTGAATGTCATACCTAATGATCTGTGTCCAAGTTCCAAAATTTGAGATGATTTTCAACGATCTTGGGAGTTCTATGGAAAGGTTCATATGAAGACATAGAAGAATAGAGGTCAATTCTTGCCTTTGTTGGTGCTTCATGAAGATACCCAACTTGTTAGAAATGATTTGCAGGATCTTTGTGTCTTTGTATTCCACTAGAATATTGTCTAAAGAGATCCACATTGGGATGAACTTGACAACATTTTTCAAGGTGTCAAAGTTGGAGGACCATTATTACATGTGTAGCCCCGAGTTGTTGTAGAACCATGCCTTAATTTGAAAGATGTCATTGTTGGTTGTATTTCCTGTTTTTGTTGCCTTCCCTTGTTCTTTGTCTCATTCTCTGAAAATTTTTAGGTTTTCATGCCTATACCTTGCCCTAGTTGTTAAAACCCTGAAAAAACCCTAAAAAGCCAAGTATTAAACGATGCATGTTTAAACCCTTTGCCATGTCTTATGTTTTGTCATTACCTTTTTAAGTCACTTAAGACATGTGCTTTAAGTCAGGTCGCTTGATCGCATTACCCAGATCGAATATGCCAAAACCTCTCCCGACTTTGCTTTTGCCTTGTGTCGCGTAGTCTTGTTAAGAAACAGAATATTCCATCAGTGTCTCGAGACTTGGCAATCTCTTTTTAGTCGGGTTGTCATAGGAACTTCATGTTATAAAGCTTTAAAAGGAACGGGACCCACTTCAGTCGGGTGATCGCGAGAAGAGTCAACAGGTCAAAGGAATGTTCTCCGACTTTGTGATTCACTTCAGGTCGCATGATCGCTAGATCAGGACATTCAAATAGTTAAGATTTTCCTTCAGTCGCGTGGTCTTGTGATAAGTTGGCAGTTAAGGGATAACAGTCCCGACCCAGCAACTAACAGTTTCATGTTAAGTGATTTCCCTTAGTCGGGATGTCGCCAGAGCAGTCCAGTGATGACTCAATTTTTAGAATTATTTCAGTGGACGAAAGAATAGATGCCATCTGTCACAGAACTAGTGGTTGTCGTGAGGTCACCAGAAGGAGGAAAGAGATCAAGCAATAAAGAGACAAAGGTATTTTCCCCCTCAGTCGCGAAGTCTCCTGATGATTTAAGGGCATGAGGAAATGTATAGTGATTATGCGACAGCCGTGCGATGGAAAGATGAAAGGATCTGACGGTACTCGCTAAGTCTAGTGATAAAAGTGCCCCAGGGAAAAAGTCCTTCTGACTTAGAGATTAAGGTATGTCGCAAGGTCGCTGTGAACAAAAAAAGGCATGTGCTATATAATAAGGTTAAGTTGATCTTATCACCTGACTCAGCGACTAAAGGTTGTCGTGTAATCTTGAAAAGAGAAATGAGCATCCAGCGACTTAGTGATAACATTGAAATGTTAAAAGGTAATGGTTTGTTGTGAAGTCTGATGAACAAAGCTGAGTTAGATTTAACTCCATGCGACTTCAGTTTCACCATAGTCGCCTGATCGCTAGAGAGACTTGGGTCAGCCGAGGTAAAAGAGTTACATTGTCACCAATTCTGAAGAGTAAACCATGGTTAAGGAAATGTGCTCGCGACAAAGAGACTTAATGAGGTCGCGAGGTCACCTGATAACAGGATCTATAAAAGTGGCGCCAAGTGGATGACATGACAGAGAAGATCACCTGGCGGCCAATCAGATGCATGAATTTTTGATTACTGTGTACAAAAGGTAGCTGAGATATATGACAGAGGATGAATCAGAGAGTGCCATGTCAGCTGTCTTAACCGTTTTATGATTGCGCCAAAATATTCATGATTTAAATTTTATTTTCTATCACCTCGCTCAACTACGGCTAGGTTTTTGAACGTTTCATGGCATATCAACTTAATGGCAGAATTGACGTTTCTAAATTTTGAGCCATGTACTCTGAATCCTTTGGCTATAAACAGGGGATTGTGCATTCATTCCTATTCACTGAGTTTATGATTTCAAGGCCAAGTTGTTGTTTCAGAGCGAAAAGTGATATTCTGAGCTATTCTAAGGTGATTAAAATTTCTAAGTGATACAGAGAGCTATGCTTAGATTTGTTTCAATATCGTCCAGTCAGAAATTCAAGTGCCTACAAACATGAGTACTGCTATGAGCGTTGCATCTACTAGTGGAGGTAGTGGAGACGATCCCAAAGGAAAACCTAGCTTCTCA
>MU225682.1:5469327-5504069 GCA_018584345.1 Thuja plicata | reverse complement strand
GGGAGGGGTACTACACTTACTGATATCCTATTAATCTATATAAAATGATAAGCAATAGTTTGAATATCCTTGAGAAAATTTTAAGTAGATGGAAATGACTCCATTGATTTTGAAACCTTAAGGCTTGGTTGTCTGAATTTTACTATCATATATCAAGTAAATAATTCACAATGCAATGTTTTAAAGTAATCACCTCAAAATGATTGTCAACATTAAATTCTATCTAATTTCATCATTATTACCCACACTATGAAACTTATCATAAAGTCTTGGATTAACGTTTACATTTTAAAGAAACTAAAAGTGGCATAGAAAGAAATAAACATATGCTAACTAGGTGCTTTGAAGCATTAAAGTAGTGTACTTACCTTCTCATTGCCTGAATTATTTTATTCCATTCACTACTTCACTTTGTTTTCCATGATAGGGTCAGTGAGGCACTACAAAAATAAAGGAATAGATACAAATATAAAACAAAACAACTTCAAAATCTCATGGGTGGGTAAGATTTAATCTCATTTTGGCTATTGGAGGTCCTAGTTATGAAGAGAATAACCCTAGAATGTGGCTATAAAGAGAACTATAGGCTAAGAATGTTTATTTACATTCCAAGAGAGTAGATACTCAAATTTTCTTGTGTTATAAATCAAGTTCCAAGAATCCTCACCGAGTCAGATGTTAAAGAAATAATTTATAGAACAAACATACTATATATCGCTACATTTTTATTTCTAAACATATACATCAACACACACTTGAAGAGAATTTTAAGAAAAAGAGGATCATGTAGATTGGATGGTGAAGGTTAATCAAGATTTCTAGCCAAGCTTCCCTAAATTTCCCTTATCCCTCGAGCTTCCTGTGATCTAATCTCCTTGTCTTTACCTCCAAGATTGGTGGATTGCCAACCAAGGATGAATTTATGGGAGGCTCATGGAGAACATGAAAAAATAAGAAGGGTATGCATAGGCTGGAATGAAGGAGCCAATTCTGAAAGTTTGGAAGGGACCATCTCTCTGCAAATTTTCATCGCTAAATTTCTAGGTTCCTTTTTTCTATTTTTAATTCATAATTAGTTGATTGGTAGTAAATACTGAAGACATCCTTCCTTAGATATATTATAGGCCATACAACTTAGAAAATTGAAATTTAATTTTCATTATTCCTTTATCTATAAATGGGTTGGAGATGTCTATTTAAATCTAGAACTTTTTTTTTTTTTTTATTGATTAAAGGCCGAGCCCAAGAGATCTATATTAAAAATTGAAAAAATAAAACATAGTAAACAACATGAAAAATTGAGTAGCTAGTTCAAAACCCAATCCTACCAAGATGATTGTGAACCAGTCCACAACACCTAGGCTCAACGAAAATTCATGAAACCAGAGTTTTTAAAACATAAGCTATAAAAAAAAAAAATATCTACAAATAAACACAACATCCCTGGTGAGCTTATCTTAGTCATAAGGAGAGGAGGAGTCATTCTCTGTGGTAGGTGCAGAGTTTGATTTTGGACTTCCTACTAGAATTGAAGAGCCACTATTTCCCTCATGTTCTTCTTCTGTTGAGGCATCAACCAGTTCATCAACTTCATCCTCTGCATCTTCATCTTCTTTTTCTGCCTTTCCTAGATCCTCATCTTCATGGGTTTCATCTGATTCTTCCCCATAAACACTCTCCATTTCTTCATCTTCTTGATCTTTTTCTAAAGCATCAAGGCTCCCCAATCCATCCATCCTTTCATCGTACTTTCACTGATAAACCCATAGTAAATTTTCATCTAAATTGTCCCCATTAGGGACATTCAAACCCTCCTCTATACCAAGGAATTTAGAGAGGAATTTTATTCCTCTTTTCATCATACTCTTGTATAGCTGGTGGTCTTCCCACTCCCATCTTGAGAGAATAAAAAGACACCTTGGAGGACCAGTATAAATATTTCTTCTTTGGCCGATTGCAAAATGGGTAAATGGTTGCCTCGCAGTCATCACTAAGGCTAAATCCCATGGAAATGGAGTAGTAAGATTGAAGTCAACATTCATAACTGCATTGTGAAGGCCCACTATGAAATTACCTAAGAAAATCTGATCACAAAGTTCTTCCACTAAAGATCTCGAGGCCCCAGCAACCAAGATGATGGCGAGGAAACTAGAATAGATGTCTGAAAGGACTCTATATCTATGGTTAGTGCAGAGGAAATTGTACCCTAACACCTTCCTAATAGTGTGGATGACCAAAGGATTCTAAAAATTACAAACTTCTCTGATGTAATTCAAAGTAATGGGGGTATCAAAGGTGATTTTTTCAATATTCGAGCATAGCTTAATTGGAGTGTCCATTCCTCGGTCTTTGAAAATTCAACCCTTGTCCAGAGGGAAATGTGGACAACCTATAACTTCAACCGTAGGCAAAGAGAATGATGTGCTCTCTAGCTACAAAATGGTCTTTAAAACTTTAAATCTTTATTGCATTGACAGACCTGGGTGGAGTGTATCTTTCATTAAATGCCATGGCTCTATAAAAGCCTATAGAATGTTGTACCCAGCCTGAAAGAAAATAAGCATTCCCCACCTAGACGTACTTCAAATGATTTGAAGAGAGAGATGTCAATTTTGTGAAAAATGAAAATGATAGCTTTTCACTCACTTATGCCTATGGACAAGCTTTCTCGGGTGATGGGATGTGGAGTTAACGCAAAAAAATAGTCCTTGCCAAATGAAACTACAGTAATAAATACAATGTTAATTTTCCATCAAAGGAATTCTCTATGGAAATGAAGGATAGTTGGCGATGACATAATAAAACACCACCCCTAGCTAACCAATATACCCGTTATGCATTTGACATTAATGATGATGTGACTTGGGATGATCTGTGTTCTACTTTAAATTTGAGATCATTTCAAATTAGACATCCTGGATGCTGATGGTGAAGTGACTGTAGTCTAACTCATTAGCAAGGAATACTAAATGTGCTCCCCCAAAGCTACCTTATTTTCTAAATCATCAACCAAGTAATTTCCTTCCCGGTAAATGTAGTTAGCCGTTGTGGATTCAATTTTTTTTAATAAATTTGAAATAACCTCAAGAATGGCCTGTAATTTATAGTTTGGTGAGAACTCTATTCTCATAGCATTTATTGTAATCAGAGAGTCCCCTTCAATTTCTACTTTTTTAAGGCCCAGATCACATGCCATCGAAAGTCCTAAAAGTAGAGCTTTGAATTCTGCCACATTACTAATATCATTTTCCAAAGGTTTTTCCATTTTGGCAATAAGAGATCCATCATAGGAGTGAATGATGCATCCTGCTCCAGAAGGACCAGGGTTCCCCTTTGAAGCTCCATCAAAATTCAATTTATACCAGCCTAGAGGAGGAGGTTTCCATTTTTAGTTTTCTCTAAGTATGACATTTGCTTTCACACCAATGACAATTGTTGGGGGAGATTTTAGCCCAAACCAATTTTTGATCATTAGATCATCCCAACTAGTATAAAACTTGTGTCAACCACTTTGCATTTGAAATTCGATCATGAATTCCACTACAGAGGCTTCAATCTGATTGAGAATAGAGGATTTATCCATTGAAGTATCTTGGAATATTCTCCTATTCCTTTCTTTCCAAATTTCCCAAATCAGAATGGAAGGAGTGATTAACCATAAGTTACCACATAGACTATTTGTGAATAGTTGAGGCCAAGAGGAGAAAAGTGACAGAATGTCATTCGGGAGGGCAGATGACCAACCCAACTTTGCACATAACCATTTCCAAAACTCTAAGGCAAAGGTACACGAGAGTAGCAGATGATTCATGTCCTCTTCATTACTTAAGTAGAGAACACATCTGGGTGGCCCATGAAATCCCATCTTCTTAAACCAATTGGAAGTTAGGATTTTTCCTTGGATTTCTGCCCAGGAGAAGATACCTGCTTTGGGAAGAAAAACTTTATTCTAGCAAAGCTACTAAAAGATTTGGGGTTGTTTTTGAGATGAAGTGTATGAGAGGATGCTGTATCCTACCTTTGCCTTATAATCTCCTATTTTGGAACCATTCCATATAACTTCATCTTTTCCTTTTATAATGAAGAAGGATCTATTCTCTAAAATATTTTTCACTTGTTGAAGTTCAATTGGATCAATATTAAGCTGATCAAATTTTTTCCATTGCCAAGATCCATCAGCCAAGTTCTGAGATCATGGAGAAATGTAGTCTTTCACTAGAGGGCCCCATTTTTGTATGGAAATATTATTGATATTTTTTGGTCCTAGCAATTTCTTTATGCTTGGGAATCCACCCCATGAGTCATCCCAAAATCTGGCCATTGAACCATCTTTGATATTCCATGATAAATTATTTTGTATTAGTCCTTTTGAGTTGCATATGAAGATCCAAATTCTGGAACCTCGAGGAAGGTTATAAGTTCTTATTACATGTTCATCCTCTAAATGATGGAAATATTTTCCTCTGAGAATTCTGACCCACTTGAGATTCTTTTCCTTTAATATTTTCCAATATAGTTTTGCTCCAAGAGCCTGATTTTGCCACTACATATTTTTAATTCTTGTGCCTCCATCCACCACTAGATTACAGAGCTTGTCCCAAGAGATCGGAGTCAATTTCTATTGGTGTCAGTTCCTTTCTAAAAAAATTTACTAATCCTTTTGACTATGTCCAAGTAGCTCCTAGATGGGAGGGAGAGACAAGACATAAGATAAATGGGGATAGCTGCCATAGTTTCTTTAATGAGGACCACCCTCCCAGCCCATGAAAGCCATTTTGCTTTCCAAGAATCCATCTTCCTATCCAATTTCTCTCCAACTATTTTCCATGCATATTCATTTATTAGAACTCTATCAATAGGGATGCTGAGGTATATGTATGGGAAGGATCCAATCTTATACTTGAATAGTCTACTTATATTTTGTTGGGTTTTCTTTCTAGTGTTTAGAAAGAAAATAGTTGATTTTCCTTTGTTGGCCTCTTGACCTAAAGCCAAGGCATACTTGACTAAAGTTTCCTTCATCACTGTAGCCTCTCTAAAATTTATATTTCCAAAAAGGAGTATATCTTCCGCAAATTGTTGATGAGTGACAGCCTTGACCAAACATGTAATTTCCACCCCCTGAATAGCTCCTTGATTTTGAAGACTGATTAATCTTTTCCCAAAATCTTCTACCATGATAATGAAGAGATAGGGGTAAAGGGGATCACCTTTCCTAATCCCATTAGATCCTTTAAAAAATCTCATAGGAAAACCATTTACAAGAATTGAAAATTTTGGGGTAGAGATACAGTAATATATGAGATTTATCCAGGCTTTTGAGAAGCCAAAATTCTCCATACATTTATCAAGGAATCTCCAATTGACTTTATCATAAGCCATTTTGATGTCTAATTTGATAATCATACTGGGATGTTTATTGCATTGAATTTAATGAATGGTTTCTTGTACAATAATGATACCATCTAGAATTGACCTACCTGGAACAAACCTTGTTTATTCCTCGCCAATAATCTTACTTAGGACCAATTTTAGCCTATTTCCTAGAGCTTTAGACAAGATTTTATATAATGTATTCCATAAATAAATTGGTCTAAATTCATCCATGCAGGAGGCATTTTCATTCTTAGGAATTCAAGCTATGAAAGTATTATTGATCTCAGTTAAGAATCTACCTGAAGCATGTCCTCCCTCCAAAGCATTAGTGAGTTCCTTACCAAAAATGTGCCAGTAGTGCAGGAAAAAGAAAGGAGGGAAAGCATCTGTTCTAGGAGCTTTATCTGGGGCCATTTGTGAGAGATTTCTCAAGATCTCATCCTTAGAGAATATGGCAATGAGAAAAGAATTATCTGCTTTTGAGATTAGTTTAGGAATATCCCTAAGCAAATCATCCTATTCTGCAAGGTGGGAGACATCAGAATGATTTAATAATTATGTGTAGAACTTGACAATTTCCTTTTGAATCTCAATCCAATCCTGTAGGAGAGGGCCATTCTCTGTGATGATTTGGTGAATCCTATTGATGTTACGCCTTTGTTTAGTACTATTGTAAAAAAATTAGTGTTTTTGTCCCCTGCCTCTAACCAATTCTCTCTGGATATTTACTTCCAAAAGGTTTCTTCCTTGGTTAAAATATCTCCATGAGCCCTGAGAAGATCCTTTTCTAGGTCATATCTCTCCTTATTCATCCCCAATTGCATAATGGTGTCATTCAGATCCTTAATCTTTCCCTCAACTTCCACCTTGGATTCAAAAATGTTATTAAAATGTGTTTTATTCTAAGAGAGTAAATTCTGTTTGATCTATTTTAATTTTGAAACAAAATAGAACAGATTTGAACCTTTAATTTTGCATTCCTCTCACCACTCTGATATTAGATTCCAAAAATTGTTATCTTTCATCCATATGTTTTCAAATTTGAAAGGGAAATGTACTCATTTGTGCTCTCCAAGGATTTCCAATTGAATGGGAAAATGATCTGATCTAGAGGTTGGAGAAATAGAAGCTTTGAGATCAAAAGGAAACAAAGAAAGATCCCTTTTGAAAAATAAACTATCCAACTTCTCAGCAATGTTACTTGGGCCTAACCTTTTATTGTTCCATGTGAATTTTCCATTCTCCAACTCAACTTCCATTAGCATTTCTACTTGGAGCCAATCTTTGAAATCAGATTGAGATTGGGAATCCCTTTGAGATCCTCCCAATTTTTCTGAGGCATTAATGATGGCATTAATATCCCCTCCAATTAGGATGTTTTCATTTGTGTGTTCCAACAAATGCTCACTCAATTCTACCCAGACTTCCTTTTTCCTCCTCAGATTTAGACCATGAACATTCACTATATAAAATTGAAGATTAGATGCTAGACTCCAAACTTCCCCACCCATCCAATTCTGGTTTTTACCTTTGTTGATAAATGTAGTATTACTTGGGTTCCATAATATTGCAATACCATGAGAAGAGCCCACAACATCGTATCCCTCCACAGACCAATCCCCAAGTTTTTTGACAAAGGAGGAGAGTTGGTCTATATTCATTTTTGTTTCCTGTAGAAGAGCTATATTCGGTTTGGCCAATAGCATGCAATGTTTAACTATTCAATGCTTATTAGGGGCATTGAGACCCCTAACATTCTAGGAGAGGGCCTTCATTGTGACTTGGGAAAGAACTTCCCCTTACCTACATTCAAATAATGTGTGATTTTGGCTTGTTCTGGATCCTCACAATCCTCTGATCTTAGTGAGACCATGGATTTTCTGCCTTTGTTCTTGTTTTTGACTATCCTACAATCATAAATTCCACAGTTGGTGAATGATTTTTGAATTCCAAGAGTTTTTGGGGAATAGTAGTAATATTATCTATAAAAGAAACTCCATCTAGTTCCTTGTCTGCCATAGATACTTCATGGTAAGCCATTGCAGTATTATCTTTGTATTATACCAAACCTTCTATGTTGCTCAATCTATCTTCCTCTTCAAAATAATCTACTTCTATTAATCTTTCAACAAAAGTAAAGGAGTTATTCTCCTTACCTAAATCGCCATGTTGAAATCCTCCAAAGAGATCATAGACTGCTTGAATTCTAGGAGAGATGGGAGATTGACTGCCTTTATCTACTATAGTTGATTCATTTACCCTTCCTGCCTTCTCTATTCTATGTGAAAGGCCCCTTCTATTCCAAGATTTCCTTTCCTTTACTTTTTTGGCAACAGGTAACAATGGTATAATCCCTCCCATAATTTTGGACCTTCCTCTAGACTTCTTTTTAGAATCAGTTAGCTTGAGAGGATCAATTATCTCTTCTTTCAATTCTCTTAATTCTTTAGCTCTAAGTTTGGATGATTTCCTACATCCCATGTTATTAATAGGGAAATCTAAATCAAGATAAAATGCCATTGGTGAGGAAGAATTGACTCCATTTCTAATATTTTGAATATCCTGTTGCTTATCCTTGTTAAATCCAAAGTTCAACTCAACCTTCACACTAGTCCATAATTCCCTGATCTTGGTTTGAAAAATATCTTCCTCCAACATTTTCGTGGAGGATTAAAGTGACAGAGTTGAGGAAGGAACATATTCCATATAGGGGTTGGCCAAAGGTTTTTTTTCAATGTCAGCCTCCAATAAGCCATTTCTTCCATCCCTTTCCTCTGGAGCACCCTTTTCTGCCACTACTTGATCTGTGATTTGGGAGATCATTTCCTCTTGGACTTCTCTGAACCAGTTTAGCAAGAGTTGTTCGGCCATCTTCTGATAGAAAATAAGTCCAGTGTTTTTATATTTGTTGTCCATATCTGAAATTATTAAGTCCCACCTCAGAATTATAGGAATGTGTTGGATGATATCAGTTTTGGTTACTGATCATGCTGTTGATATTCATGTTTTGTCACTGATGTCAACATATATTTCTATGGAGAAGACATACTAACTACTTAACTACAACGAGTGTACGAACACTGTACGGATGACTCAAAAGGATCAAAGTTGGATTTATGTAGGAGGCTGTGCCTTGACCTTACTCTTAAGGTCTCTTGACTTTATGTTACATAATGTGGATGTCATAGTTCATTTGGTGAAGATTTTTTTTCTGGACTACAACTGTGATTCTATATAGAGAAGGTCTCTATATTTCGGGTATATCTTATTGAGGAAGATGTTTTAGAACTTGCAAGCTTACTGATAGAGAGCTGACATATGATAGTGAAATGGGTTGAGTTTGATTTCTGTTTGGGTACTGATGACATCATCTGTGGCATGTGTTCTCAAGAAGACCTATTTCCTGGCTGACTTCAGACTTGTAACATGTGGAAATTAATTATGAGAGTGGATCGCAGATCTCAAAGTATTTTTGATGAATTGTAAATGTTGTATACTTGTTATAAGTACCGTGTGTATCTTAGCAAGGGCTTATGTAATTATTTTTATGATGGGAAGTCTTAATTGGCTGACCTAGTTAATTATATATTAGGAAAGCTTAACTGGCCAATCTAATAGGTTATAGTAAAAGTGTATATATGAGTGATCTTTTCATTTGTGAAAAGTGTGAAAGAGAAAGAAAAGAGCAGAGACTTGTGAAGCTACGAAGCTTGGCTGCTTGATAGAGAGCAGTGTTGATACTTCATTGGGACTGATCAAGAAAAGATATTTGCTACCAGACAGTTCACTGGAATGTGTATTTTCAGTATACACTTGATGTGGATTATAAATCCTTGAGGGCGGCTTTAACCTTCTTTGGGAAGTGTGCCTTGGTAGTGAGCCTACTATTTCCTTTGAATCCTAATAGGGTTTGTCTCCTAACAGGGACTGTGTACTGTAATGTTGTAACAAGATCCTAACATGGCTAATATCTTTTAACAGGGATATTATACTCTTAGTACATTATTTGTGGGTGTTAATTCCCACTAGGGTTTTACCTTCAACAGGGTTTCCTCGACAAAAAATCTTGTGTTATGGTGTTTTCTATTACTGTGTTATTATCTACATTTGCTAATATGGTTAATAAAGTTTAAATTTTAATAATATATACTATAACTGATTCACCCCCCCTCTTAGTTGTCTCATGGACTATTATTCCTAACAATTGGTATCAGAGCTAATGGTCCTCAAAGAGAAAGTTTAATAGCTTGAGGTGATCCTAAAGATGACTTACTATAGGAAGGATAGTCTAAAGATTGATCCTGAAAGTTTTGATAGTTGGCAGAACAAGATGAGAACACATTTGATGTGTCTAGGACTTGACTACTGGATGATCACAAAGAAGAAATAAAAGTTAGCGACTGACGATGAATTAGAGAATACCATTGAAGACACAAAGAAGCTATTTTCATGTAATATGGTTGCGAGGGAATCTTTAATCAATGCTCTATCAGAATGAGAACTCACTGAAGTAAAGGACTTGGATTCTGCATACAAAATTTGGACAAGAGTGGAAGCACTATATGTTGGAGACAAATTTACAAAGAAATAAAATTTATAGAACTGGAAGATAAAGATGGAATCATTAAAGATGAGAGAAGATGAGAACATCAAAGTATAGGCATAAAGAATTACTAAGGTGGTGACTGGTATTAGGAACTCTGGAGGAACTTACACTAAATAAGAAGTAATTACAAAAATACTGAGATCTTTGACATTTGCATACAGGACCAAGGTTCAGGCTATAGAGGAGATCATACCTTTGACACCAAAATTCACCAGAGAGATGTTGATTGGAAAACTAACTATATTTGAGGCCGCAAAATTGGGAGACACTTTACCTAAAGTTGAGTCAGCATTCAAAGCAACCATGCACAAGAACAAGAAGACCTTAGCTGGAAATGCAAGCACAAGAAGTAATGATTTGAGGGAAGAACTTGGAGCCTATGCTGATGAATGAGAATAGACACACGAAGAAGAAAGGAAGCTAGATGAAATTTTTGAACTGATTTCTAGAAGAGCAAAGAGAGGTAAGGGTAAGTTTGAAGGAAAATTACCTTTGAAATTGTTTTCATGTAATAAGATCGTTCATTTTGCATCTAGATGTCCTACAAGAATTCCAAAGAACAAACCTACATTTTTCAAGTCTAAGTTCTAAAAGGATAAGGAATGCTATTATTCTAGTGAAGGAATATCTGATGATGAGGATGGTAAATTTGATGAAATTGGATTCATTACTATTAAGGATGATGAACCTATGCATGAGGAAAAGAATTGGCATCTCGAGTTGAAAATAAATCTGAATGGGTCATATATAGTGGTTATTCACAACATATGACTGGAGATAAAAATAAATTTGTAAGTTTGAAGAAGCATGATGGTGGTGTTGTTATATTTGGTGAAAATACTCCTAAACTTATTATTGGCATTGGATCTATCTCATTGGATGGTAAGACTAACACTGACAATGTACTACTTGTTGATGGACTCAAGCATAATTTGTTGAGTGTTGGACAACTAGTGGACAAGGGTTATCAACTGAACTTCATCAATGGGAAATGTTCTATCAAGAGTAAAATAGGAGACTTGATAGCATCTGGTACTAAATCTAGAGGTAATGTATTTGAACTAAACACATATGAAGCTACTTGTTTTATTGCAAAATTTGATGACAGCTATTTATGGCATAGAAGATTTTGTCATGTTAATTTTCACAACATTGTGAAGGCAAGTGTGACAAAAGCAGCAAGAGATCTACCTAAAATTGTTAAGCCATCTAAAATTATGTGTAGAGAATGTGTTATGGGAAAATAGACTAGAAGCACTTTCAAGAGCAAAGCCTATTCAGCAAAAGGGAAGTTGGATCTGGTGCATACAGATTTGTGTGGCCCTACAAGAACAAGATCATACTATGGTGAAAGGTATTTTATACTCTTTGTTGATGACTTTTCTAGAATGATGTGGGTTACATATTTGAGAGAGAAATCTGTGGCATTTGACAAATTCAAGTTGGTCAAAGTGAAAGTTCAGAATGAATATGGTTTAAAGATGAAATTTTTGAGATCAGACAAAGGAGGATAATTTACATCAGAACTATTTAACACATATTGTGAATAAAATAAAATACATAGATAGACTTAAGCTCCTATAACTCCACAACAGAATGGGATAGCAGAGTGAAGAAACATAACTATATTAGATGCTGCTAGGAATATGTTGCTGGAAGGAAATGTATCACATGTTCATTGGAGAGAAGCAGTTGGCACTTCTATGTACACACTAAACAGAATTTAGATGAGAGAAGGTACAAATAAAACCCCTTATGAATTATGGTTTGATCATACACCTACTATAAAATATTTAGAATATTTGGTAGTAAATGCTATATCAAGAGAGATGATGAGATATGCAAGTTTGATGCTAGAAGTGATGAAGGAATATTTCTTGGTTATTCTACTAAGAGTAAAGCATATAAATGTGTCAATCTGAGATTGATAAAACTAATTGAAAGGGCCAATGTGAGGATAGATGAGAAATTTCAAATTTAGGAAAGAATGTATGATTTTGGTTAGATAACAAAAACAAGAGAAGTTGCTACTGAACCTGAAGAACCCTTGATGATTGAGTATGAGAATGAAGAAGAAGAACATGCAGAAGCTACTGAGACATTGAAGACTCCAAGGCATGTCAAGAAAAACCATCCTGAAGATCAAATTATTGGTGATGCAAGAAAAGACATGATGACTAGATCTAAAGTTAGAGAAGAGATCTATTTGATTTCTCAAGATGAACCCAAGACTACTAATGAAGCATGCAAAGATGAATCTTGGACTAAAGCCATGGAAGAAGAACTAGAGAAGATAAAGAAGAACAATACATGGGAGTTGGTTCCAAGACCTAAAAACAAGAATGTGATTGGAACTAAGTGGGTTTTTAGAAACAAGATGGATGAGGAAGGCACAGTGGTAAGAAACAAGGATAGACTAGTATGTAAAGTCTACTTACAATAAGAAGGCATAGACTATGAAGAAACACTCGTACCTCTTGATAGACTGAAAGCTGTGCGACTATTCCTTGCTTATGATACACATAAAGACTTCAAAATGTATCAGATGGATGTGACATCCGCATTCTTGAATGGTGACCTAGAAGAAGAAGTGTACATTGAGCAACCTGATGGTTTTCCTTTGATAAATGATGAAAACATGGTTTGCAGACTAAAGAAGGCACTGTATGGACTGAAACAAGCACTAAGCGCATGGTATGCAAGACTGGATAAACACCTACTTCATCTTGGTTTTAGAAAAGGTAATGCAGACAGTAATTTGTATTTAAGAACTGATGAAGATGGAACCTTAATTATAGAATTTTTTGTTGATGATATCATTTTTGGAGGAAATGATAAAATGAGTAAGAATTTTTCTAAAGAAATGGAGAATGAGTTTGAGATGTCAATGATTGGTGAAATGAAATTTTTTCTTGGTTTGCAAATTAATCATAGTAAAAATGACATATTTATATCTCAGACGAAGTACCTTAATGAAATGCTGAAGAAATTTGGAATGGAAGATTGTAAACATGTTGGTACACCCATGATAACATGAAACAAACTAACTAAAAGTGATAAGACTCAAAGTGTTGGGAAGACTAAGTACAGGTCAATGATTTGAGGTCTACAATATTTGACACACACTAGACCAGATATTACCAATGTAGTTGGAATTGTGGCTAGATATCAGGGAGATCCTAAACAAACACACTTTTCTACTATGAAAAGAATTTTCAGATATCTGAAAGGAACAATAGAGTATGGCTTATGGTATGAAAAATCTGATGATTTTACTTTGTAGGCTTTTATTGATGCTGATTGGGCAGGTAATGTGGATGATAGAAAGAGCACAAGTGGTGGTGAATTTTTCCTTGGGAAGAGATTGGTTTCCTGGTTAAGTAAAAAGCATAATTGTATTTCTCAATCTACTGTTGAATCATAATATGTAGTTGCTGCAATTAATTGCACACAAATTGTTTGGATGAAACAAATGCTGGAAGATATTGGAATAATTTTCAAGGAGCCAGTGGTTATTCATTGTGATAACACAAGTACAGTAAACATGTCAAAGAATCATGTAATGCACTCAAAGACTAAACATATTTCTATCAAGTATCATTTCTAGAGGGAGAAGGTAGCTGCTAAGGAGATTAAACTAGAGTACATAAGCACAAAGGAACAAATAGAAGATATATTTACTAAACCTTTTCCAAAAGATGCTTTTGAATACCTCAAAGGCATGCTTGGGGTGATGGCCCCTCCCAGTGGTAATTAAAATGATGCACATATGCATTAGTCCAGTGGATCTCAAAGCCATATTATTCTCTCGACTTGATGTATGGATCTACTCCTTAGGGGGAGTGATCACAGGAGAACATTATGGAGCACATTTGGGTGATATTGCACCTGATCAGACATGAAGATTTGAAAAAGCTCCTGAACACTACAGATGAGTTATGGCACCATTTTCCATTGCTACCAAACGGGGTAGGAATCTATGAGAAAATCCCTACTACTTTGGGAAACATATTTTGATGATATTGAGAAGATTGTTTTGAGAGAGAGTACTTTTGGGTTGATGCATATGGATTTTCCCATATGTTTCCATCAATGCCAAAGGGGGAGATTGTTGGATGATATTAGTTTTTGTTACTGATCATGCTATTGATATTCATGTTTTGTCACTGATGTCAACATATATTTCTATGGAGAAGACAGACTGACTGCTTAACTAGAATGAGTGTACAGACAATGTACGAATGTCTTAGAAGGATCAAAGTTGGATTTATGCAGAAGGCTGTGTCCTGACCTTACTCTTTAGGTTTCTTGACTTTATGTTACATTATGTGGATGTTACAGTTCATTTTGTGAAGACTATTTTTCTGGACTACAACTATGATTCTAGACAGAGAAGGTCTCTGTGTTTCAGGTATATCATATCGAGGAAGATGTTTCAAAACTTGCAAGCTTACTGATAGAGAGCTGACATATGATAGTGAAGTGGGTTGAGTTTGATTTTTTTGTGGGTACTGATGACTCAGCTGTGGCTTGTGTTCTGGAGAAGACCTATTTCTTGGCCGACTTCAGACTTGTAACATGTGGAAATTAATTATGAGAGTGGATCACAGATTTGGAAGTATTTGTGATGAATTGTAAATGTTGTATACTTTTTATAGGTACCATGTGTATCTTAGCAAGGGCTTATGTAATTATTTGTATGATGGGAATTCTTAATTGGCCGACCTAGTTAATTATGTATTAGGAAAGCTTGACTGGACGACCTAACAGGTTATTGTAAAAGGGTATATATGAGTGATATTTTCATTTGTGAAAAGTGTGAAATAGAAAGAAAAGAGAAGAGACTTGTGAGGCTAGAAAGCTTGACTGCCGGATAGAGAACAATGTTGATACTTCATTGGGACTGATCAAGCAAAGATAGTTTCTACCAGATAGCTCACTAGAATGTGTATTTTCTGTATACACTTGATGTAGATTATAAATCCTTGAGGGTGGCTTTAACCTTCTTTGGGAAGTGTGCCTTGGCAGTGAGCTTACTATTTCCTTTGACTCCTGATAGGGTATGTCTCCTAATAGGGGCTGTGTACTGTAATGTTGTAACAAGCTCCTAATAGGGCTAATATCTTTTAACAAGGATACTATACTCTCAGTACATTATTTGTGGGTGTTAATTCCCACCAGGGTTTTACCTTTAACAAGGTTTCCTCGACAACAAATCCTATGTTATGGTGTTGTCTATTACTATGTTATTATCTACTTTTGCTGATATAGTTAATTAAATTTAAAGTTTAATAATCTATACTACAACGAATTCACCTCCCTCTCAGTTTTCTTATGGATTTTTATTCCTAACATAATGGATGACAAAGGCTTACTAATATAAAAATTCATTAGATGCATCTTGTGGAGAAAAAATCTATTGTGTTTCCCTTCATCCAACACCAACAATTTAGGCCCCTGCCAATTTTGGCTTTTAAGTGGGTCTGCAACTTGACTCTTTTCTAGTGTCAAAAGGTGTGGAGATGTTCTACCACATTGATTCATCCACTCTTGAATTCTCCAGTAAAAGAACTGAAGAAATAGTTCCAATGTTGTCTTATAAGATTCTTCCTCTAAAGCTTTCAAAGGAACACCAGATTGATCCAAAAGCCCTGCTTCTAGGAATAAATCTCTATCTTTGGAGTATTGATCTAAATGAGACCTATTGGAATCAACCTTCCTGTTGAGAAAGATATTCACATGTGGATCATAGTCTAAGTTGTTAGCCTCCGGACACATCTAGAAGCTAGCCATTCTTCAGCAGAAAATTGATTCATGTCATAGGAGATAGTCTGGATCCATGTACCAAATTTTGAGATAATCTTGAAGGATCTTGGAAGTTCTTTGGAGAGATTCATAAAAAGGCACAGAAAGGTTGAGGCTGAATTATGACAATATTTAATTTTAAGGTATATGCCCAATTTATTTGCAGTAATTTGTAGCATCTCAGAATCTCAGTATTCTATAGGAAGATTGTTTAAGCTAATCCATATTGGAATAACTTGACCATATTTGTAGAGCTATCAAAGTTAGGAGTCCAGTGTTTCATATGAAGCCCCTGGTTGTTGTACAACCATATCTTAACCTTTAAAGTGTTTTATCTGCTACTCTTTTCCTTGAAGATAAATAAGAAATACCCAAAATCATCATCAATCACTTCTATTTTGAGAATATTGCACCAGTGAGAAAAGGACCATGTGGAAAACTACGGGAGGAGAAGCTTTGTGTTCCAAAACTTGCATATAAAAGCCTATTGAATTAGGAAGTGACTTCTTTGAGCCAAAAAATCCAAAGAGAAGGTGATGGTGACATCCTCCAGATTATGCTGAGGATGATCATGCATAGTTTCTATCTTAGAGGTCTCCATCGGGCTTGCAATTATATCTGTAATCTGTCCTACTTCAGCAGAGGTAGCAAGACTCTATTGAGGAGGTTGTATATTTTCTTATGGACTATTAACAAGTCTCCATATCATATTAATGATTTGAGATGTTTTTTCTATCATTAGAGATGAATTCCTTATAGGTTTCCATGGATTAAGAAGCATCTGTTGTCTTTGGTATCCTTTGACCACTCCATTTTCTATCTGAATCTTATTGTTCCTAAATATTTCCACTCTTATTTTATGAATGTCCTAATGAAGATTGGACCAGGCATTCTTTGGAAATGGAGGGTTAAATGGCCTTCCCACTTTGGTGGTTGGAAATATTGGTACAGAGTTTGGATTGAGAGGTGAAGTTCTCCAACTTTTTAATGGCCTTCGCTATTCCTGAGGAATTTGCCTACTTTTCTTTCGACTCATTCTAAACTCGGTCTCTTTTTATTTGAGAGAAGGCCATGGTGACCGTTTGAAAATTTGTTGATCTTTATTTGCACCAAGATTTCATCCAATCCCTTCGGTGTTCTTAGCCCTTCCTTCCCCACTGGTTGTATCTTCCCATTTTTCATTTCTTTTCAAAGGCCGAAAGGATGGTCCCATAAATCTCTAGTTTTTCTTGTGAAGGAATTCGGCTCTCCATTCCATGAATTATGGGGAGCTCTATCTCCCAATTCCTATTTAATAAACAGAAGAAATTTTGATTGCAAAAAGGCTATATCAAAATTGTAGCCCAAAATGATAATTAACAAACTTATACTTACTGTGGGCGATTGGGCTCCATGCCTTCATCCATGGTTTCCAAACTTGTACTCATTTCTTTCTTTGATAGAAATTTTAGTTTTGAGTAATAGTGGAATGTTTTAAAAATTATTTTGTTCCTATTATATCTATGGCTTGTTGGTGTGGTTTAAAATTGTTGTACTTTTGATGTTTTTGAAACCTTCTTTTCTTTGTTGTCATTCTTAGAGTACTACCCCTTTCAAAAGGCCTTTTAAAGAATTTATGAATCTAAACAAACATTTTTTTGATGAATTCTCTAGTATAAGGATACATTTTCAGATTTTATTTCCCTTATATATATATATGGATTTTTTTGAGTTTTAAATGGAATGCTAAAGGTAGAGTTGTTGAAATAGTTTGGGGCATGATATACTTTGTCTATTCTTTAAACCGTGAAATGTTGTTAATTTTTTTTAACACCAAACTTGCACAAGGAACTTAATCAATAACCAACATCATTATAAACTTGGTATACACACCCTTATGTATTCAAAAATGGGAATCAAACCATTGATGTGCATACCCAGCAATGCTGAAAACATTAAGTTGCGGCTTGCAATTGGGAATTATTAAATAGATTGATAATATTGAAAAAATTCTGTCGTAAGCCCATATTTTTTACAATTTTTTCTTTCGCAGTATATTATAATCTATTTTTCCAACTCGATAGGCTATCAGGTGAGATTTTCGGTGGAAGGATTGGGTTTTTACCAAAACATAGATCTTTGAATTGACATTTAGTTCTCATCTTAATTTATCCACTCGGTTCTTATTTTTTCTTAAATCTAGGAACTTCCCTGTAAATGTAGATGATTTTGGAAGAAGCATTTGTTTCAACTAATAATTTTTTTTTCCTTACTTAGTGTGTATACTTTTAATAAACTAATGATGATTTGATGAAGATGATGAAGACTGAGTGATATCGAGTATTGTGATTGTAGAAATGGTTAGGTCAGTTGTTGTTTTATCATTGATGTCAAGCAATTGATTATTGATTTTTATGATGTTACCATATCTTAAGAAGAGAAGTTAAATGGGTTAAAAATATAGATCAAAAATTGATGAAGTAATGTTGATATAGTTATTTTTATACTATATATTTGATGTTATCAAGTTGGTACAATTGATTAAGTCAAAAATTGCAAAGAATTAAGTTATGACTGAGAGAATTGCTTTACTGAGCTAGACAGAGTCATACAGTATAGAGTTATGTTAGTAAGTCATAGTTACCAAACACTGAGAGAAAGATAAGCATCAAGCATTGAAGATGTTAGACACATAGAAGTGAATGAACACAGTTACCGGGTTGGAAAGCAAGTTTACCGAGTACAGGATATTGAATGTAAATGATGATAAGATCAAATTTAATGTGAAGTAATGATGAGTTAGATGAGGATAAGAATTAAATAAATTTTGTTATAATATCTATGAATGTTAAAATTCAATGAGAAGATCTAAGGATAAAATTAAGAAGGTAAACCTGATTATGTAAGTTCCAAGAAAAGTTCAAGTTCTGAGGTAAAAGTGAAATGGTTTACCGAGTTGAGATTTATGAAGAAGATGATTGAATGAGAGAGCGAAAATGATGGAAAACATAATTAAGGAGATTAAGAGGCAAAAGTATGTCAATACAAAGAATGAGAATAAGTAGAGACATAGATTCTAGTGATTTCAACAGAGAAGAAGAAGAAGCTGAAGAAAAAAATCTACCGAGCCTAACAGAGAAAAAGAGATTGAAGAATCTACAGTCTGAGAAAGAGATAAATAGAGTATGTAATGCCAGTATTCAATTGAGCATAAAGGATCTGACACAAGAAAAAATAGTTTCTATATTTACAAATCAAAGTTTATACTATTTCTCATTAGCATTTGTAATAGAGAAATCTCTTAACCAAGTGGATTTAACCATCCTATTTGTAAATCCTAGAAGTAGGTGACATTCCAAAAGAGTGTGTAAAGACCTTTAACAAGGCCACTCCTAATAGGGTGAAGATCTTAAAAAATCTGAGGTAAATCCCCTAATAGGGTCACATTAATAAAAAAAATTTGTAATCTTTAACATGATAAGTTCTTAACCGAGAGTGCTTCAGAAGGGTACATTTCATTGTGGGTCACAATTCCCACA
This sequence comes from Thuja plicata, assembly GCA_018584345.1. Classification (NCBI taxonomy): domain Eukaryota; kingdom Viridiplantae; phylum Streptophyta; class Pinopsida; order Cupressales; family Cupressaceae; genus Thuja; species Thuja plicata. Next base: position 5,484,764 of record MU225682.1, on the reverse strand, counting down.
GAGGTTTTTCCAAAATTGGGTTTCCTTGTTAAATCTGGTGTCAATTGTGTTAAATATGACGTTAATGATGTTGGATGATTGATTTACATATTATGATATGTATGGATGTTTAATTTATTAAGTTTCTTGGTGAATCAGTTATTACTGTATTCAGTTATACTAAGTGAATCAACAAGCTAAGTTTTGAGCATTATGATTTGATTTTTTTTTATTCAGCCTCCCTCTCAGTGGACCAACAATTGATATTAGAGCTAGTTACTCTGAAGGGATAGATTTAAAAGGAATTGATTTAAGATCTAAAGATGTATAAGAGGGAATCACCAAAGCTGAATAGGGACCATTTATCTACATGGAAAAGTAGAATGATATTGCATGTGTCTGGTATAGGAGACATGAACTTCATTTTCCTTATAATGAATATGTTGCACTGACTACTTCACCTTTGACAATCAGTGAGCAAAGATAGAAACAAAAACACATAGAAGTTATGATTGAGATTGCTTATACACTTACTGACCAGGAATATGATGAAAATGATGGATTTTCTACTTTGAAAAAAATGTGGGATAAGCTTATTTTGACCTATGGTGGAAATCAACATGTTCAGAAGGATAAAGAAGAAAGTTTGAGAGGTAAATTTGAGTCTATGAGGATGAAAGAAGGAGAGAACATAATACAGTACAGTACAGTACAAGACTTAAGGGGATTCTTAATTCTATCAAAGGAGCTGGTGGAACCATAACAGAGGATGATCTTACAAGTATGATATTGAGAACTCTGCTACTGAGTTATGCTATTCATGTATCTGCTATACAAGAGCTAAGATCTTTTCCCTAGATGAATTTTTCACTAGATTTTACTATTGGTAAGTTAACTCCATTTGAGTTAAATGTTTTTGACAATAGTTTTCCTGCTACATCTAATAGTGAACCTGTATTTAAGTCTACCTTCAAAATTGGAAAAGCTAGGGAAGCTGCAGTGAGGGATGGATATTTGATCAATGCTAGTGAGAAATTTTATAGTTGCACTAAAGGTCTTGAAGAGTTATTTACTAAATGTGATGAGAATGAGAGAGAATTTGAAGCTTTGTTGGCTAGAAGTCTACAAAGAGGAAAAGGAAAATAATGAGGTAAGTTACCCTTAAAATGTTTTAATTGTGATAAAATTGGTCATTTTGCATCTAACTACCTTGAGAAAGATAAGGAGGAAAAGAAAGATAGCAGAGATAAGGAAAAAAGATAAAATAGATTCAGGAGATTCAAAGACTACCAAAACAAAGGTAATAAATCTTTTCATATTGCTAATGAAGAACTAAGTGATGATGATTCAGATGACACTGATGATGGAAAAGAAGTTGTTTATGTTGTTATTAAAGATGATTTTGATGAAGAAAACAAAGAAGAACCAAGAGCCCTAATATCACAAGTAAGTAAGAATGAAACATGGATTATAGATAGTGGTTGTTCACATCACATGACTGGTGACACACTTAAGTTTACTTCTTGGAAAAGCATGATGGAGGATTTGTTAGATTTGGTAATGATGCTCCATATCCTTTGAAAGGAAAAGGTTCTATAATTCTACTGAATAACACAATATGTGATGATGTTTATTGGGTTGAAGTTTTGAAGTATACTATGTTGAGTGTTGTACAGTTAAATAATACAGGTCACTGACTAGAATTTCAATGTAGAAAGGTGGAAGTATTTAATAAAAAGGATAGTCTGATTGCTACTAAAGAATAATATAAAGGTTTTTTATTTTATCTTGATACTTCTATGAAGAGTGTCCTATTTTCTAAAGTTGAAGATGTTTGGTTATGACACAAAAGGATTTGTCATGTTACTTTTGACAAATTAATCAAAGTGAGTAAGAAGGATAGAGTGAGAGGACTACTGAGATTGGAGAAAATTGAGAATGCTATGTGCATAGAATGTGAGATGGGTAAGATGACTAAATCTAGTTTTTTAAGGAAGACTTGTGTTACACAAGAAATTTTGGATTTAGTGCATACTGATTTATGTGGACTCACGAGGACTCCAAGTTATTATGGATTTAGAGATTTTATTTTATTTGTGGAAGATTATTCTAGAGTGATATCTGTAATATTTTTAAAAGAAAAGCATGATGCATTTCAAATGTTTAAGTGGTACAAGGCTAGAGTTGAAACATAAAATGGAAGAAAATTGAAATGTCTAAGATCTGATAGAGGAGGTGAGTTTAATTTTGATGAATTTACATTGTATTGTAATGAGAATGGAATTAAGAGATAGTTTTTAGCACTGATGACACCACAACAAGAATTGAAAGAGATATCCAGTTTACACGTATAAGCAAGTTCAAGTTAGTGCTATGAGAAAATTTCTAGAGGATGAAGAAAATTATAGAAGATGAAGAAATTTGGGAATATGCCATTATGTTGGAAGCTTGCTAATATTTAGTATCAAGATATATTTTATCTTCACCAAAAGATTGGTCAATTATGTAGGATGAGGATGCCGAGGTGACACCTAGTTTTCTTCTCCAATTAGGAAATTCCAATTTCAAGCACAGTCAATCACAATATGCCAAGTGTACAATTTTCTCATTGGTTCTCAAAAGCATTGTAATTTTCTTATTGGCCCACAAGGTGGTTCCTCCACATAATTAGTTGAAGGGGTGGCAACCCTAATTAGGATTTGTAGGGATAAATCTTGACCCTTGATCTTGAATCGATCTTGGCCCTTAGTTATAATTGAATAACTATAAAAGGCCAAGGCCTTCTCATTTGTAATAGTTAGATCCAAGAGATTAGGAGTCTAGAGAGAAGTTATTCATTTGATTAGATGTAAGTGTAGAGGTAGAGTAGGAGACATGATGAAATTTTTTTCCATAATGCTATCAAAGTAATTGATGATTCATTGTTCATTTTCATTGTGGATTACTTAATGTTGCTTTGAAGTTTGAAGAGATGCATGGTTTCTTCAATTCCTCATTTAGGATTGCATTTCATGTTAAGTAGAAGTAGAAGTAGATTGGATGGAAGATATTTTTGAATGATGATTAATGGTGAAGCTAGTGTCCATACCCTATTCAAGTGGGAATTCAACAGTTATTTCCCTAGCTTACCTAGGTTGTGGTGTGTCTGTTCTTTTTACAACAAACATTCTTGTTGATGTGTCTTGCATGAGTGAAAAATCAAAAAATAAAACAAACATCAAAACTCTTAAAAAATACCAAATATGCACTCTTAGGTGTTAAATGGTCAAACTCTTATCTGAGTTTCTAGATGTACTATCAAAAATCTATAAATTAGTTGCATTGCTATACAATTTTGTCTTCCATCACCCTGGTTTTGTCTAAATTTTCACAAATCTGTGTTCTCACAACATCAGTACTAGTTTGTCGTTGACTGCAATCTGTTGACATTCTGACTCACTTGTTGTTTCAAAATCTAATTTTTTTGTACTAGTCCAAGTGACTTGTTATCCTAATCATCTTTTTCCACAATGTCCTTATCCTGAGTTGCGAGAGCAAGTTCATTAACCTTGACTCAAGATCAGATTCATTGTTGTATCTCTCTTTGTTGGAAATTATCTCCTTTGTCCTTTGGTCTTGGACTTAGTCAGTACTTTAGATATCACTTTAGCACCTGTTAGGAAATCAATTGATTCATCATACCTTCTCTTTAATCTTCTAAGAAAGCTCATCAAGACAATCTTACAATGTCTAAAATAAAATTGGCTAAACCTTATGGTCCTACCAATGAGAAAGAAGAGATTCTTATGGAAGCTTTATCAAAACAACTTCAAACTTTGAAATCTGAAATCTAGGAATTAAAGGGGGAAAAGGATACACAATCCAACAAATCCTCATTAAGATCAATCTGTCCTTTTGTATTTGATCATGATTCTCACATCTCTCCACTTCCTTCAAACATGGAGAGATCTTGGTTTGGAAATCCTATCTTTTATCAAGAGAGTGGATATAAAGCCCTTAAAGCTATTGAAAACACCACAAAGTCTCCCTCCAAAGGGATTAGTAACCTCATGAAAGAAAAAACTTGGGTTAAACACAAGATGGACTTAACTCCTTTGGGACAATCTTATGAATCAACATTGGAAGAACTTATTGAGCATGATCTCATCACATTACCTCAAGTCACACCACGTGAATTGAAATTCTTGAGTACCTATTTTATATATCATCGACATAATGAGCATAAAACTTAATCTTACATGGAGTTGAAACATAAAATCCAAGATCTCATAGATGATTGCATAATGGAAGTGGAAAATCCTAATGAATCATCTAATCTCATGTATAATCAATATCAAGAATCCATGTCTAGAAATGGTTCACATATCACATCTAATTCTTCCACCATTCCTCCATCTCCAAAATCTTAAAAACCAACCACACCATCTCTATCAAGAACTGATCCTAATGACAACTATTGATACCCTTAAGGACTACCTCTAAAAGTGATCCAAGCTAATCAACATATAGGTGCAAGTATTTCTTAGGATTCAAAGATCATAGACCCAAAGCATCCATGTGCTTCAATGCTTATCATGCCTACTCAAAATGATACTCCATCATCCTATCAAAAATCCCATATGGAGATCAAAACTCCTACCTTGTCCTTACAAGTGGTTCCATGTCAAGAGGGAAATCCAAAGTGTGAAGAAACAAATATCAATAATGATCAAGATTAATACACCATCCATCCTTATCCAATGGTTGAACAAAGTAACGTATCTCAAGAGGCCCATGATGATTTCATCATCCCCTTCCATTTCTTCCAAGAACATAGCCCTCCATCTCCCAAGAAAGATCAAGATATCCTTTCCACCATCTGTAATGAGCCTATTGAAAATCAAGAGAAAGGTACCTTTTGTACACCATCCAATGATCCTTGTCAAGATCAGAGCATCTCATCATCCCCTTTTCATATTCTTCCATATCTAAGCTTCAGCTGCTCCTATCAAGGCTACTCATGCACCTATTGATATAAAGATAAATATTAAAGATGAGAGTCTCAGCAATGCATCTCACTCTAAAGATGTTGATATCCATTCCAAACCTTATCTCCCTCCATTCAAATGTAATAATCATCCTTCTCCATCCTCCAAATCCATCCTTGGTCCCTATATCCCAAAACTGAAACTGTCAAACCTTCCATCTATCTTGGGTCCTTATATACCTTAATCCACCATGCCTATCACTACTATCTTGTCATTTGCTTTCTCTATCCCCTATCATGATCAACATAGACATGCATCCTTGAACACTCCCTATCAACCCATCCATATGAACCATCTATATCAACCATATTTATCTACACTCACCTAGTCTTTTGGAAGCAATTTGGATGTGTAATGAAGATATCAAAAATATAAGAATCCATTTACATATGAAGATCACTATGTCTCATATAATTGACATGTGACTACAAATAAAAATGAAATATTCAAGAGACCACATGGTTCCACTGAGAAAAGAATAATATCAAATAAAATATGGGTTCCTAAATCCATCATGGGAGAATTGCATTCTAAATCTGAGCAAAGAATAATATCAAAGAAAATATGGGTTCCTAAATCCATCATGGAAGAATTGCATTCTAAATCTAAGCAAAGATTAAAATAAAAAAAATATGGGTTCCTAAATCCATCATGGAAGAATTGCATTCTAAATCATCCAAAAGAAAAGGAAAATTTACACAAGGGATGGTAAGGTAAAGGGGCCTAAGGCTCTCCTAACTACCAGACCACCTTGCAGAACCAATGTGGAAGCAACAACAATAGAGTGAGAGAAGAAATAACATTTATCCTTTTTATTAATTGATCAAAATCATTACATGCCAGGCTATAAGGCCTTCCCAATTTTGGCCATATACAATCAGTGAATTACAATTTGATCTTCATACATGCAAGGACACAGACCTGCTTACAGATAATTTGATATCCAATCCTATTCTAACTGATACTTCTCCACTACCTAAAATAATAACATAGAAACAAATATATACAAAAATCCACCAAGAGAGGTCGATGCTCAAATTCATAAGTGAGATCCATATTTAGGTCCACACAGATCCTAATGAGAGACTCCAAATCAATTAAGCCACAAAAATTAATTGAAGATGTCGGCCACCAAATCCAACTCCAAATAAACATCTCGGGGAAAGGTTAACTAAGAAATAGAGTGTAACAGGAAAAGAAAACCCTAATAAACATGAAACAAAACCCAAGCATTAGAAGAGAAACCCGAGCAACAGAAAAATAAATAGGCATGCCCCGAGGGACAAAACCTGAGTAGCACAAACAAGCATACCCAAGCAACAGAACTCAAGAAATAGAGACAAGCATAACTGAGTGACAAACGTGAGCAACAAGGAAATTCCCGAGCAGTCTCCAAATAAACTAAAGAGAAAAACAAACATCTTTTTTGTTGAGCAGGATTTCCAAGGACCGAAGATGCTCTTGCATCAGATGCTTGAGGTTAATAGAAATGATTCCCCGAATCATGTATCAGGTCCAAAGTGAGATGAATCCTACTTAGATTGAGAAATACAAGATGATTCCTTAGTCATTCTATTCTTCCACTTCAACAGGTACTACATATATTCCTTTCCTCTTGTACTTCTTCCAATTCTCTGTTTCAAAATCTTTTCAACCTCCTCTATCTATTTCTTAGGATAATCACTTGGTATTGTCACTTCTTCATCAGGTTCATGATATTCATACAAGTCTAAAATATTTAATAAAGGTGATATATCCATGTCATCAGGTAATTCAACTTCATAAGCATTTCCATTGTTAAATATTCTCAGTATTTTGCAAGGACCAAATTTCTTCATCTTCAATTTACCATATGTTCCAATAGGAAATCTTCCTTTCTTCAAATGAACCACTACTGCATCACCAACTTCAAACATTTATGTCTTCTAGATCTGTTTGCACTATCCTTGTATTTTTTGTTACTTTTTTCCAGCTTCTATTTTACGTCTTCATACAATGTCTTCATGAACTCAGAAAATTGTTCTTCTTCAACACTTATTTTCTCTTCTCCAACGATATCTGTCAAATCTGATATACCTCTTGGTTGTGTGCCATGAACAATCTCAAAAGGTGTCTTTCCAATACTTCTATTTACTGAACTATTGTATGCAAACTCTGCTTATCCCAACATCAAATCCCAATTACTTGGTGTGTCTCCAACTAAGAATCTCAACAAATTAAGCAAACTTCAATTTACAACCTTTGTTTGTCCATCAGTTTGTGGATGAAATGAAGAACTAAACTTCAACTCAGTATCCAACTTCTTCTAGAGTGTTCTCCAAAAATAGCATACAAATTTACTGTCTCGGTCAAAGATGATACTCCTCGGTAATCCATGCAATCTGACAACCTCCTTAAAGAAAATATCTTCTATGTGTACTGCATCTGATGTTTTCTTACATTGTAGGAAATGTATCATTTTGGAAAATATATCCACAACAAAAAATATGGAATCATCACCTCTTGCTATCTTAGGTAAGCCAAGAACAAAATCCATGTTGATATCACTCCAAGGTTTCTCAGGAATAGTAATTGGTGTATACAAACCAGTATTCTGACTTACTCCTTTTGCAACTTGACAAACTCCACAACTTTTCACAAATTTATGAACATCGTTATACAAATAAGGCCAAAAATACCTTTCGTTCAGCAAACTCAATGTTTTATCAATACCAAAATGTCCAACCAATCCACTACTATGTTTCTCCTTAATCAAATTAGTTCTTATTGAACCTCTCAGTATACACAACTGAATACCTTTGGACAACATAAATTCCTGAATGAAAAAATCTTCATACTTGATTGATTTGAATTAGGTGCTCTGCACACTCAACACTGCTCTAAAAAATCAAGATCACTTTCATATAAATGATTCATGTCATCAAAACCAAGAACCTCAATTCTCATTTCAGTCAACAAAGATCTTTTTCTACTCAATGCATCATCAACTCTATTAGAAACTCCACTCTTATGTTCAATCACAAATGTGAAACTCTACAAATATTCAACCCATCTCATATGTCTCTGATTCAATTTATTCTGACTACCCAAATAATGTAAAGCCTTACGATCAATATACAACACAAATTCATTTAGCATCAAATAATATCTCCATTTCTTCATAGTTTGAAAAATAGCATAGAGCTCTTGATCATAGACAAAATATTTTCTCTTAGCATCATTCAACTTTTCGCTAAACAAATCAACAGGTTTACCTTCTTAAGTCAACACAACTCCAATTGCACTTCCACTTGCATCACATTCAACTTGAAATACCTTATTGAAATCAGGTAATGCTAACACAGGTAATTAAGAAACCTTCAACTTAAAAGCTTCAAAAATCTTATGAGATCCATGTGTCCATTTGAATTCTCTTTTGTCGCCTCTCATTTTCTCAGTCATAGAATTACAAATAGAACTGAAATTTTTGATAAACTTTATGTAAAAAATTTCCAATCCATGAAATAATCTTACCTCAGTGATATTTTCAGGTGTAGGACATCTAAGTATAGCTTCAACCTTCTCTAGATCCATCTTCAAACCTTCATTTGAAATTCAAAAACCCAAATACACAAGTTCTTCTTTCATGAAGGAACACTTTTTCAGATTTATCAGCAACTTTTCCTCTTTCAATCTCTACAACACTTGCCTTATATGCATCAAATGCTCTTCTCTAGTCTTACTGAATATCAAAATGTCATCCAAGTATAAAGTAACACACTTATTCAAGAATTTCTTCAAAATTTCATTCATTAATCTCATAAATGTACTTGGTGCAAATTACTTAAACCAAAAGGCACAACCAACCACTCATACAAACCTTCCTTTGTCTTGAAAGCAGTATTCCATTCATCACATTCTCTAATTCTGATCTTATGATATCCACTCTTCAAATCAATTTTGGTAAAAAAAACATTCCACTCAAACAATCCATTATATCATCCATTCTCGGTATAGGAAACCTATATTTCACTTGGATCTTGTTGATTGCTCTAGAATCAGTGCACATTCACCATTCTCCATTCTTCTTAGATGCCAACATAGTAGGTAGTGCACATGGACTCAAAATTTATTGGATCAAACTTTTGTTCAATAATTCATGAACTTATCGGTTAAGCTCTTCATTCTCAGTCAGTGTTAACCTATGTGGTGCTTTGTTTGGGAAAATAGCTCCAGGAATCAGATCCATACAGTGATTGATATCTCTCATTGGTGGCAAACAATCAGGTACATTATCAAAAATTATCTCCTTGTACTCAGTGAGTAACTTCCCAACTTTTGTAGGGATGTCATCTTTTGTATTCTTACTCAGTTTTTTAGGAATCAAAGCATAAAAAATATCATTTCTTTTCAAATCCTTAAAAAACTGTCTACCTTCCATCAGAGAAACTTTCACAGATGTACATATGTCACCAACAGATTCTTCAACCAAAGGTAACAAAAATTTCTTCTTACCATCAACCCAACTAGAATATCTATTCAATATTCCATCATGTATAACATGTCTATCATATTTCTAAGGTCTACCCAAAAAAATATGACAATAATCCATATGCATAATATCACACAACACCTTATCATAGTACTTTCTAATTTTTAGATTCACAAAACATTGTTCAATCACCATTAATTTATGTTCATCCTTGATCCATGAGATCTAATATGGATCCAGATGTTTCATCCTCTCCAACTGTAACTTTGCAACCATTTCCTTAGATTCTAGATTCTCCGAGCTTCCACTATCAATAATCACCTTCCAAACCTTATCTGCAACTGTACATTTGGTCTTGAACAAAATGTTCCTAATAGGATCTTTCTTATCCTTCTCACTCCATAGTATCCTTTGGATCATGAGATTTCCTTCCTTCTCAGGTTCATTTGGTGACTCCTCTTGCACCAATTCATTTATGCTACTACTGCCCTTCTTTTTTGCATGTGTACACTCAAAGGATTTATTTCCTTCTTCACCACAATTGTAACAAGTTACTTGGAATCCCTTTTTTCTATAACCACCTCTGGAGTAATTGCCTCTTCCTCTGTATGAACTTCCACCTTTCCATTCAATATTTCATTTGTCTTGAGATGTGTCTGGTTCAGATCTAGTATTTTCACCATGAGATCTACCTCTTCCTCTAGAGAATCTACCACCTCTACCTCTTTTTCTTTATTCATATCTTCTATTCAACTTCTCCTCAACTTTTAGGGAAAATTGATATTTCTCCTCAATGCTTTCCATCTTGACCAAACTGATTTCATCTTGTATGGAACTTCTCAATCCATTCAAGTATCTTGGTACTCTTTCCACCTCATCTTCAACATGTCCAGATCTGATCTTGAATCTGTAGAATTCTTTAGTATAATCATTTACTGATTGATCTTTCTACTTCAAACTTTGCATTTGCCTAATTAGGTTAATCTGATAATCACACGGTAGAAACTTTCCTTTCAATTTGTTTACCATCATATCCCATACCTTGATTTTGTCTTTACCTTTCTTCTATCAATCTAAGTGTAGATGTTCCCACCATAAGGATGCATGACCTTTCAATTTAGTTCTTGCAACCTTCACCTTCTTATCCTCTGCTACATTCTCATATTCAAATTACTTTTCCATCTCAGTTATCCATTCAATCAATTCATCAGAAACCAATCTTCCACTATACTCACGAGGATTAAACTGAGGTGTGGATTTCAAACTTGTCAAAGCTCTCAGGAATCTCTCTTCTTCCTAATGCATCATAGGTGCAGGTGCAACTTCACCTTGAACCTATTCAACTTCATCATCACTAACATCTTCAAGATGTCTTCCTATGCACTAGGCTGTCTCAATAGCTTCCAATCTAGTAGCCATTTGTCTAAGCATATCAGCTAGACCTGGATCTTCATTTCCTCTCCCATGAACCATCTTGACTCCATCTGCAATTGTAGATCAGATCACAATATGATACCCCACAACAATACCAACTAGGGTTAGGGTTTACAAGAAGGAACTTAGATCACACCAATGGTCTAATACCACCTAACATGAGGGATGGTAAGGTAATAGGGCCTGAGTCTCTCCCAACTACAAGACCACCTTCCAGAACCAATGCGAATGCAACAACAATAGAGTGAGAGAAGAAACAATAGACATCCTTTTCATTAATAGATCAAAATGATTACATGTCAGTTTTTAAGGCCTTCCCGATTTCAAATATATACAATCAGTGAATTACAATTTGATCTTAATACATGTGAGATCACATACCTGCTTACAAATAATCTGATATCCAATCCTATTCTAACTGATACTTCTCCACCCCCTAAACTAAGAACATAGAAAATAATATATAAAAAACTCCACCAAGAGAGGTCAATGCTCAAATCCATAAGTGAGACCTTGGTGCAGGAGCACACCTAGGCTAACCTCCATATTTTAGTCAATTTTTTCTTGTACTTGAAATTACCCAAGTCAAGCTAGTTAGGTTGATTTTAGACCTTAGAAGGTCATTTCAATGTGGGCTAGGTGAGTTAGTCATTAGGACTAAGGTCACCAAATTAGCCATTGTTAGTAGTTTTTATTTTTCTTAGGATTAGTTGCTTAATGTTGGATTTGAGCCTTGAATGTGTATTAAACACATAAGTGATGTCATAGAGATGCCATAAGGCCATAAATGATCTTGGATCCTCAAAATGAAGAGGTTAGAGGTCCTAAAATTTAGGGAGGAGGCATAATGGAAAAGATGCCAAAAGTTGCTAAATTGTTGTCATGACAACATTTGCAATTATTGAAAATGTTGCATGCAACTCGGTTACCTTGGACCCCCCTACAGAATAGGAATTGGTAATCAACCAAAAAGGCCTAGAAACATGGAATGAGGCATCTAATTTGGGAGGAGGCTTGAATCTCGATAGGGAAGATACATTGTAACAAGCTTTGAATTTGAATACAGCTCTACAACTCTATGTTTTCAGGAAATCTGAGTATTTCATTATGACAGTGATATCTAATGGATTGAATGCCATATTTTAGTTGTGAATTTTTGTTCAAAGGATAGTTTGAAGTTTTTTTCATTAAGAAAGCTAGTTGTTTAGAGATAGTCTAAGGTCTGAGGTAAACTATTTTGTGTTTTGTGTGTTCATTGGTCCTGTCCTGACTAGTCAGTCGATTCATGGCTCCCACATGAAAACTAACCATAGGATCTTCCTAAGGGTGGTTGGATATTTTAGGGGAGTCATTAGTCTATACATATGTAGGAGTATGATTCTGGTGGAGTCAATTTTCTATTTTTAGTGCCAAGCCCTAGGTGAGAAGACACTGTTCGGTTAGAGGTTTGGAGATGAAAGATTGAGCATATCTTGCAGGGTAGAGAAGCACTGCATGAGATAAGTGTATTTATAGTTAGGGTATAGTCATATCCTAACATTCTATGAGGATTTAGTTCACACCAATCCATTCAACCAAGTTTTGAGAAATTTTTCAACTAGGTTGCAGGCAATACTAGAAATTAGGCCTATTAGCCCTATTGGACCTGCATTGTAGGAACCCTATGTACAGAGGGCTTAGGAAAATAAAACCTTAAAAATATCTTGTAAAGTAATAAAGGGTATTTGAATGTGATTGGTTTTTCAAGTTCTTTGGAAAAGTTTTGAAAGAATTGTGAAAAACACACTGTAAAAGGCTACAAGAAATAGCCCTCAATTAGGCCTCCAAGTGAATGAATCCTTGAACCCGGTAAATACCAAGTTGAATACCCTAGTAAATGTCTTCAAATGATAAGCATATGAAAATTTTCAAGTTGATGGATGTCTCTGCAATGAATCATGAATGCTAGAGTGGAGTTGGCACTTAGATCTTTCTAAGTGAAGTGGGAGAAGTGAAGATTTGTACTAACTAAGAGGTGTTAGTCTTTCAAGGTGAAGCACATGAGTTGAGAACTCTTAGAGAAGAGTTGGAATTGGAATTAGTTAATCATCTAAGCCAATCAGGACCTAGAGGAGATTAGGTTCCTAGAAGAGACAAGATAAGTTCTCTTGGTTGAAGTGCTAGAAATCCTTGGAACACTCACATCATATTGGTTTCAGAGCTTGATTGAGATCAGGCTTGTGGTGGATGTTTCAGCCTACTAAATCAGTTGGAGAGAATACACCATTAAGATTAGTAGAAGAAAAAACCATGGTGACTAACGCTGAGTTAGCCAAAAAGGTGGATGAGCAAGAAGAAGACAACAAGTTGCTAAGAGAAAGGTTGTCTCAAATGGAGAAACTCTTGGGAGAAGTCCAAGACAAAGCTGAGAAGATGAAAGATAAGATAGATCAGAAAGAAGAAGAAGAAGCAAGGGAGAAGGGAGTGGATTTAGAAGAGGAAGTTCCAACCCCTAACCCTGTATGTGACAAAGAACCCTTCTTAAAGGCACTAAAGGCTTTAAGTGGCAAATCTTTGGAGGGTGTACCACTTTTTAGTGGACAAATGGATCCAGATTCAGTTGTGGACTAGATTCATAGAGGCCCAAAAAGTGAGTGTGGCCAAGTCAAGGTTGAGAGGATCAACTCTCACATGGTGGAATTTTTTTCAAACTCAAAGGGAGAAAGAAGGAAAGAGTCCTATAGTCTCATGGAAGGGCATGGTGACTAAGTTCAAGAAGAATTACTTGCCTGATGATTATGAGGTTCAGTTGCATAGGAGAAGACGCAATCTTAGACAAAAATATTTGGATGTCCAAGCATACACAAAAGAGTTCCAAAATTTGTGCTTGAGATCACAAGTGGTGGAGGATGAAAGCATCAAACTAGATAGATATTTGAATGGACTCAAGTGGTCTATTCAAGAAGACATGAGTCTTGTGAACTTTAGAACCATTCACCAATGTTATCAAATGGCCTTGAAGATAGAGGAGAAAGGAAAAATAGAACAAGAGAAAACCTCCAAAGGAAGAGGTAGAGGAAGGGATAATAGAGGATGAAGAGGTGGCTATGGTGGGAGAAGTTTAGAATCAAGGACATAAGGAGAAGTCAAGTACACTAAGCAGCAAGAGGGATGTTCTAGTAGAGGTGGTAGAGGAAGGAACTCAAACTTTAGAGGAAGAAGTGGTGGAAAAGGAAGAGGCAATTACTTTTATAATATGAAATGCTATCATTGCAACCAAATGGGACACACTGTCTATAGGTGTCCAGAGAAGGGTATTACTTCTCAAGGAGGTAACAAGAGAGCTAATTTAGTTCATGAAGAGACAAATGCAGTAGAGACACACTCTAAGGTACCATTGATTTCAGAAGAAGGTGAGAACCTCATGATGAGGAGAACATTTATCAAGGAGCCGATTAAAGAAGAGCCAAGCCAAAGAAGGTCCCTATTTAGAATCAAATGTAAGGTAATGGATAAATTATGTAGAGTCATAATGGAATCAGGGTCTACTGACAACATTGTGTTAGAAGAAGCAGTCATAAATTTAGGCATGACAAGGATACCTCATACCCATCCTTACAAGGTCACATGGCTTCATAAGTTATATCATGTCTTAGTCAATGAGAAAGCTTGGGTAGAGTTCTCTATAGGGAGATATAAGGAAAAGGCTCTATGTGATGTGTTGCCCATGGATGCATGTCACTTTCTCCTAGGTAGACCATGGAAATTTGACCGCCAAGCTATCCATGATGGAGTGAAGAACTCCTATACATTCAAGAAGGATAAAGTAACTTTCAAAATCCAATCATTGTTAGAAGATGCAGATGTGAAGACACCAGGTCCTGATGTGCTCATGGTGGGTGAAAAAGAATTCATAGAAGCCATGGAAGAAGGAGAACGAGTTGGCTATGCATTGGTATTAAGGCCAAGAGATAAGAATCAAGAAAAAGGAGATAAGAAATAAGAGATACCTAAGGAGATACAAAGCATGTTGTGGACTTATGAAGGCATAGTAATTGATATACAACCATCATAATTACCCCCTACAAGAGGCATAAGTCCTAGGATAGACTTCATACCCGTAGCTACCCTACCTATTAAGGCAACTTACAAGATGGCCCCTCAACAAAATGAGGAAATTGCTAGGCAAATAGAATAAATCCTTAACCAAGGCCTTATCAAGAAAAGAATTATCCCTTGTGCAATACCTACTATCCTAGCACCAAAGAAAGGAGGAAAATGGAGGCTTTTTACTGATTTAAGAGCCATAAATAGGATAACCATTAGGTATAGGTTCCCCATACCTAGGATTGAAGACCTAATGGATTATCTAGGTGAAGCCAAGTACTATAGCAAGATAGACTTGAATAGTGGGTATCAACAAATTAGGATACATGAGGGAGATGAATGGAAGATAGCATTCAAAACCAATGAAGGTTTGTATGAATGGCTTGTCATGCCATTTGGACTGTCTAATGCCCCCTCCACATTCATGAGGCTCATGAATG
>MU225682.1:5436303-5469254 GCA_018584345.1 Thuja plicata | reverse complement strand
ATCAACTTGGAGAAATGTGAGTTCATCAAAATAGAGCTAGTGTACCTTGGGTTTGTTCTCTCTCATGGTAATCTGAAAATGGACAAAAGTAAAGTGGAAGCCATTATGAATTGGCCTACTCCAAGGACAACAACAAAGGTAAGAAGTTTTCATTGCCTTGATAAGTATTATAGGAAGTTCATAAGTAATTTTAGTGCTATTTGTGTTCCTATGTTGGACACAATCAAAGGAGGAATGAAGACTAAGTTCATGTGGAATGAACAGGCCACTAAGAGCTTTGAGTTATTGAAAGAAAAGATTACTAACCAACCTATCTTAGTCTTTCCAAGATTTGAGAATCTTTTCACAATTGAGTGTGATGCAAGCAATGTGGCTATTGGAGCTATCCTAAGCCAAGAGGAAGTATTCTTCCTATGACCTTTAAATGTATGCATTGGTTTAGGCTTTAAGGAAATGGAGACACTATTTACTCTCTAAGGAGTTCATAGTCTACTTGGATAACCAAGCTTTAATTTTCTTGAACTCTCAAGAAAGTTAAGTCACAATCACATGAAGTGGGTTGAGTACCTACAAGCTTACACCTTTAATATCAAACACAAGAAAGGTGTCCTCAATAAAGTGGTAGATGCATTGTCTAGAGGATATCTTACAATTCATGAAATTCAATTGAAGAGTATGGGAATAGATCACTTCAAGGAACTATATGCTGATGATGAAGACTTTGTAGACATTTATAAGGCATGTGCTGAATTCAAGAATCATTTTCATAGCAAGTATGATGAATACACTTTGCAAAGTAACCTTTTGTTTAAGGGAAATCAATTGTGTGTCCCTAGAGGGTCTATTAGGGAGAACTTAATCCAAGAAAAACACAATGGTGCATTGAGTGGTCACTTTGGGATCACTAAGACCCAAGAACTTGTTCAAAGATTCTATTATTGGCCAAGGATGAATCTTGATGTTAGGAGGTGTGTGGAAAGTTGCATTGTATGTCAAAGAGAAAAAGGTTCTTCTTCAAATTTAGGCCTCTATCATCCACTACCTATTCCCACTAGGCCATGGGAATGTTTAAGCATGGATTTTGTAGTTGGGTTACCCAAGACAAGACAAGACAAGGCATGGATAGTGTATATGTAGTTGTGGATAGATTCAACAAGATGGCTCACTTTGTGCCATGCAAGATGACTAATGATGCCAACCAAATAGCCTCTCTCTTCTTCAAAGAGATAGTAAGAATCCATGGGTTACCTATGAGCATTGTGTCAAATAGAGACACTAAATTTATGAGTCATTTTTGGAAGACTCTTTGGAAAAGATTGGGCACTAATTTATCCTTTGGATCTGCATACCATCCCCAAACTGATGGTCAGACTAAAGTGGTGTATAGGAGCCTTTGAAATCTACTAAGGTTCTTGACCAAGGAATATGGTCAGCAATGAGATTACTTGATTGGGCAAGCTGAGTATGCCTATAATAACACCATAAATTGGTCAATAGGGAAGAGCCCCTTTGAGATAGTATATGGATTACATCCTAGAGGAGTCTATGGGTTGAGAGGCTTGAAGGATGGAGTGAAGGCAAGTGGATATGTATATGATTTTGTATATGAAATGCAGGAGATACATGATACAGTCAAGAGGACTTTGATAGAGAATACTATGAAGCATAAGAGTAAGGTTGATGAGAGTAGGAGAAAAGTTCAGTTCAATGTGGGTGACATGGTCATGGTGCATCTTAACAAATCAGGACTTTAAAAGGGAGTCCCTCACAAGTTACAGATGAGAAGGATAGGTCCCTATCCTATCTTAGCTAAGTATGGTGATAATGCATTCAAAGTTGAGCTCCCGGAAGACAGTGGACTGTCACCTATTCTCAATATTGCAGACTTAGTCCATTACAAAGGACCATAGAAAGACATGGATAAAATTCTCCAAGAAGTGATCAGAGATGTGGAAGATCTCCAATTACCCCCTTCTACAGTCACAGGAGCTAACAGTGTATTGGATACTAGAGTCTACAAACAAACTAGAAATAAAGAATAAAAAGAAAACTTGGTAAAGAAGCATGGTCAAACCAATGCTAATGTAGTATGGGTAAAATAATCAGAGTTCAAAAAGATGGGGATTGATCCAAGTATCCTCAATCCAAGTATCCTCAATCCAAGGGTGGATTGAACTTTTTGTTTTGGGGAGGATGGTGTAGGAGCACACCTAGGCTAACCTCCACATTTTAGTCATTTTTGGCTTGTACTTGACATTGGGAAAGTCAAGATAGCTAGGTTTTTTTTAGACCTTAGAAATTAATTGCAATGTGGGCTAGGTGAGTTAGTCATTAGGACTAAGGTCACCAAATTAGCCATTGTTAGTAGTTTCTATTTTTCTTAGGCTTAGTTGCTTAATGTTGGATTTGAGCCTTGAATGTGTCTTAAACACATAAGTGATGTCATAGAGATGCCATAAGGCCATAAATAATCTTGGATCCTCAAAATGAAGAGGTTAGAGGTCCTAAAACTCAAGGAGGAGGCATAATGGCAAAGATGCCAAAAGTTGCTAAATTGTTGTCATGACAACATTTGCAATTATTGCAAATGTTGCATGCAACTCGGTTACCTTGGATCCCCCTAGAAAATGGGAGTGGGGAATCGATCAAAAAGGCCTAGAAACATGGAATGAGGCATCTAATGTGGGATGAGGCTCGAATATTGACAAGGAGGATACATTGTAACAATTTTGGAATTTGAATAGAGCTCTGCAACTCTGTGTTTTCAGGAAATCCGAGCATTTCATTATAACAATGATATCTAATGAATTGAATGCCATATTTTAGTTGTGGATTTGTGTTCATAGGATATTTTTAAGTGTTTTTCATTAAGAAAGCTATTTTCTTAGAGATAGTCTAAGGTCTGAGGTAAATTATTTTGTGTTTTGTGTGTTCATTGGTCCTGTTCTGACCAGTCAGTTGATTCATGGCTCCCATATGAAAACTAACCACGGGCTCTTCCTAAGGGTGGTTGGATATGTTAGGGGAGTAATTAGTCTATACATATGTAGGAGTAGGAGTCTGGTGGAGTCAAATTTCTATTTTTAGTGCCAAGGTCTAGGCAAGCAAACACTGTCTGGTTAGAGGTTTGGAGATGAAAGATTGAGTATATCTTGTAGGGTAGAGAAGCACTGTATGGGATAAGTGTAGTTCTAGTTAGGGTATAGTTGTATCCTAACATGCTATGAGGATTGAGTTCACACCAATCCATTCAACCAAGTTTTGAGCAAGTTTTCAACTAGGTTGCAGACAGTACTATAAATTAGGCCTATTAGCCCTATTGGACCTAGATTGTAGGAACCCTATGTACAGAGGGCTTAGGAAAATAAAACCTTCAAAATATCTTGTAAAGTAATAAAGGTTATCTGAATGCGATTGGTTTTTCAATTTCTTTGGAAATTTTTCGAAAGAATTGGGAAAAACACACTGTAAAAGGCTACAAGAAATAGGCCTTAATTAGGCTTCCAAGTGATTGAATCCTTGAACCCGGTAAATAAAAACTTGAAGACCCTAGTAAATGGCTTCAAATGAAAAGGAAATGAACATTTTAAAGTTGATGGATGTCCCTGCAATGAATCATGAATGCTAGAGTGGAGTTGGCACTTAGATCTTTCTAAGTGTAGTGGGAGAAGTGAAGATTTGTACTAACTAAAAGGTGTTAGTCTTTCAAGGTGAAGCACATGAGTTGAGAACTCTTAGAGAAGAGTTGTAATTGGACTTAGTTAATAATCTAAGACAATCAAGAACTAGAGGAGATTAGGTTCCTAGAAGAGACAAGCTAAGATCTCTTGGTTGAAGTGCTAGCAAGCCTTGGAACACTCACATCAGACCTAGATTTAGGTCCACATAGATCCCAATGAGAGACCACAAATCAATTAAGCCACTAAAATTAACTAAAGAAGTTGGCCACTAGATCCAACTCCAAATAAAGATCTTAGTCAAAGGTTGACCGAGCAATAGAGTGAATCGGGCAAAGAACACCTCAAGCAAGAGGAAACAAAAATGAGTGTCAGAATAGAAACCCGACCAATAGAAAAATAACTAGGCATGCCTAAGCGGTAGAACCCAAGCATAAGAAACAAGCATTCCTGAGCAATAGAACCCAAGAAATATAACTCGAGCAATAGAGACAAGCATAACTGAGTGAAAAAACTGAGCAATAGGGTAATCCCTGAGTAGTCTCCAAACAAACTAAAGAACAAAACAAACATCTTTTTGGTTGAGTAAGATTGCCAAGGACCCAAGATGCTCCTGTATCAAAAATCAAAAGATATGTGGATTCCCAAGTTTTTTCTAAAGGACTTGGATACAAAAAGAAAACCAAAGTTATGTGGGTTCCCAATTTTCTCTTAAAAGACTTGAACAAAAAGGAAAAGTCGGAGTTGGCATCCAAGCTTCCAAAGTATCCCACTTCATCTCCATCTAAATGTCTCCCCTCTTCTAACTCTATTTTGGGTCCTCATATCCCAAAATCCATTACCTTGAATACTTCACCCCCTTCTCCATCCATCTTGGGTCCCTGTGTACCAAGATCCATATCCACTCATCCATCAAAGTCTCAAGCTATTCCATCCATTTTCCCTCTATTTGTCTACTACCCTTCAAGGGGTGTTTCAATGTTGATCTTATCACCATTTCCATCTACCTCTACACAAACCTTTCAATACCCTATCCAATATCCTACACCTACCTACTACCCATCCATCCCATATGCTTCCATTCCTCTTATCCAATCCATCACATAAATCCTTGGCTACCATCTCCCTTATCCTCCGTATCATTCTTCCCTACCATCACCCTATCAACATCTTTGAGAATAATTTTAGTGGCCTTGGCCCATCATTGGATATCCTCCAAAGGAGCACTATCCAAAGAGAAAGAAGCTTAAGTTCATCCATAAAATCAAAAGCACAAAAAAAAAGAAAAAAAGAAAAGAAAAGTTCCCTAGTGAAAACCTGGTAAATAGACACTTTGGTAGAAAAAGTAAAGATAAATCTATCTGTCCTATGGTGAAAAACACTTCTTTTGGCACCTTGGACAAGTACCATGATGAAAACCTGGCAAACAGGCGTCATGCGTAATTCCTCCTACTTGCACTCTTCACTTGGGGGAATGTTCCTTCCATGCCATCTTATCCATCATATCTTACATCCAACTATCCCATGAGTATCCATGTTCCTTCTAGTGATCTTGATAAAGTTGAGCCTATCCATGAACACACATGTATCCTAACATCCATTATCCTTTCTAGCAACCTACTCACATGCTCTCATCCATGGTAACCTATCATGATATTTCTTATCCAAATCCAATCCTTTATATATATGAGCATTCCTACCATAATCCAAAACATCCACTTATACCTCCATCACCCCTTATCCTAATTGTGCTATCATAGCTATATCCTATCCTATCAAATTGACCCATTGGTCTTGATCAAAATGAAAAAAGACAAATGGAAAAATAGTTTCTCAAAAACTTCTTGACATGTCCATTCTTTTGGACTACATTCTTTTAATGACATTAGGCCATTATCTTATATGTTATCCAGCACTGCTCCATGAGCCTACATTGCTATATTCTTTTTTTCCCTATCTTGGGTAATCTTGAGGAGACTGTCCTTAAGGGTTGCATTCACCCTCTTCATCCATAATTGTCTATTTTCCTCATCCATAAAATTTATAATATATTTGTAATGTCCTACACCTTGCTAGACATTGGGGGAAAACCAATGTGATCTTGCTTGAGAATGAGCACTTTGGTTCTTCTGAGAACCCTCCTGGCTTGAAACCAATCTAGAGTCATAGTATGGGGGCAATAAAATCAGATTTGTCCTCGTAGTATGATTCAAGTTAGTCATTGAAATTGATACTTGTTACCATGGGGCATGGGTCTCCAATTTGATTGTATCTTTGAATTACACCAGAGTCAGTAATATTTTCAATTCTGAAGGACATCTTGCTACTGACGTGACATGTGTTCTCAATACCCTAATTAAAATAATTTCTTAACACTATCTTTGGACGCATCTGTGTTTCTAAATATACATTGGATACCACAAACATAAACAACATATCGATAGAAATCAAACATATTGCACTCACAAGCATGATGGTGTTTATCAACACTTCCTACATATACACATCTGAAAACTTTGAAACTGGCTAAAGTATGTTGAACTTTTATTTGTATGTTGTATTTTTTCATTGATTTTTGATATTCTTTTCTTTGTCTACTGCTTGTTGGTGTGGTCCCGATGATCCTACAACATCAACTAAATGGGGTGTATGTGATAAGAGCTCCTGCATTAAGGAAGAAAATCCTCACATCCTTCCATCCTATTTATTTGTTCGCCAAGGTGAGGTCATAACTATCTCCTTGAGTGTTACTGTTCTTCTTGTTTACACAAGATCACACTCATGGTTATCTTGGATATGAATACCTCGATATTGGTGTACTCTTGCAACATCAAGTAGAAACAACATTTAGGTCATCTCAGCTTTTGTGCCCAATGCTTATGTTGGTTTCACATATCTTATCCAATGAAAGTCATATTCATATTCTTATGGTTGGAGTGGCACTAGTAAGGATTGTATCGACTTCGATGCTCCAAAAATGCTCGATGATGAAAATCTAGAACTCTAAAGGTTCAGTGACTACACCTTAGGTTGCATTCATGTCAGTCTTTCATCTACATCTACATGGTGTTGAAATATGCATAATATCGATATCTATCTACAATGTGAAGGATATGAGGTTCTTATCGATCAATATTCCTTTTCCCAAGTAGTTAGTTGTGCATTGATTGACATGAAAATGACACCCTTGGCTAATTTTCCTATCCTGATTCCATTTTCAGGATCTAAATTGAAATTTGAAATCATCTTTCTTGTCATTTTTGACATTTTACTATTAAAGTCAACTGCAGCTAACCGCTTGCACAACCAATGGAAATCTCTCATTCTTTTTCTAATCAATCCTTGTATCTTACTTTTGGTCAATCTCGGTTAAACAAGACCTCCCATCAAGTACATATTTTTTCCTAAATGGTTGGGACATATTTCTCATCAAATCAGCTTCTTATTGCATCATGCTATCAATCAAATTTCTTCTTATCACTGGGGCACCTAGCGATATTTCAATTTCACTCCTGAGGGCACAGGATCAATACATCAACATTCTAGTGATCATATCCTCAATCGAAACCCCATCGCTTGGGGCATCTCAGCTTCATCACATCAAATGAAGTTGAGATCATCTTAAATCAAAGGTAGCATAATCAATTGTCTTATATAGTGGTGAATACACTCAAAACCAGACAAGATCAGTTTTATATGGGATATTCATTATTTAAACTAGATGCATTGATCAAATTGGCTTCATCACTTTAAATAAATTCAATTTTCTTGCTAATCAAATCTCTTAATGGTAATAAGTTTCATTTATTAAAATCAAATTGGTTATTCATACAAACCAATCAAAAGGTTTAAGAGTTCTTGACAGATGTTCAGTTTCATTGCTTCAAATCAAACTGGCCATTCTGTTTATATCTTTTGATCTATCTTCATCCAATGAAACTTGAATTCAGTCTTCTTCTTCTTCTTCTTCTTCTTCAAAATAATGGTTTAATCACTTCAAATCAAAGTGTTATAGGTCTTCTCGCTAACAGGTCTTTGAATCAATGCGCTAATGGCACATCAATTCAAAGAGGGGAAAATGAAATCACATAAAAATGGTCATCTAAACCCTAGAACCCTAATCGCAAAAATTAATCAATAAATCCTATCAATAAAATCAAAAAATTAATTAAATTAATTATAAAAACAAAAATATGTATTTAAAATCTATAGACACCTAAAACTGGGCAAGTGTCCTAGAATCATCCAAATCTGCAAATCTCAGCCAAATGCTCTAATTTTCATCAAAATAGATCAAAATCAAATCAAATGGACATTTATCAATAAAATTGGATAAAATCAAATTAAATCAAAGGATTAATTAACCATGACATCAAATAATAAAAAAAAATGTAAAAGGATCAATCAAAATTATATAACTGATTTTAATCAATGAATTGTATAGTTTTAAATCAATAATCAAATTGAACCTATTCATCCTTACATGGCTAATTTAATTAATTGATTGAATTAAATAATCCTAATATTTTTGACCATGAATTTGAGAAACCAATAGGAATTGAGAACATAAAGCACATGGATCACTCCTAAATTTGAATCTCAATCACTCATTTTCAACTTTGAATTTCAATCACTCATATTTGTCCCTTTGTTCAACCTTTGAGACAATCATTTAAATTGTCCCCCCATTTGAAACCATCTCAATTCCTTTCACTCAACCAAGACTTAATCATGATAAATTAACTGTACCCCCTACACTTGGGAATTTTCTATAAATACAAGCCATTTTTAAGCATAATCATATCCTTGAAATTAGAATGCAAAGCATCAAACCTATAGCCATTTTTACAACAAATTGGAACATAATTGAAAGATATTCATAGCAATTGAGCATTATGGAGAGCATTTTAGTTTCATTTGAACTCATTATCATCATCATGTGAGATAATTGAGCTAGATTTTGGCATACTTTTATCAATTTCTCATTCTAGTATTTTCACTAGTAGAGATTAAGGCTGAGAGCTTTACTAGCATACTAGTTAGAGAACCATGAGATGTTTAGTGAGTTGATTACAATTATCTAGCTTAAATTGTTTATATTTTTCCATAGAATTGTAGTTAAATAAATCAATCTCATGAAGGTGTAATTAATTCACACACAAATGGCACCCACCGTAGGGCTTTAGGCCTCTTAATCACTATTTTTCAAAGTTTTATATGTGCTTTTCTTCACTTTTATGCAAATTTTGCATATTTTTAGGGAAGTGACACCTATGCACATTCTAATGATGCCTGCCAAAAGTTAAACGACACCTGCAAAAATCCTTCTATTTCTGTCTTTATTTCTCTGCCACCTGTGAGAGAAAAGCATCGCTTGTGACTTGGGAAAAGTTGCTTGCAAACTGTTATTTGATGCCTAGTAGCTTTTATTTAGTGCAATTTATAGTTTCTTTAACACCTTTCATTTAAAGTTTCACGCCTAGCAGAGTTAAATAACGCTTAAGTCACTGGAAAGAAATGTGTATGCTATTTTAAATAATGCTTAGGAACATTTAAATGACACCTGCTAGCTATTAAATGTCACTTACTACTTTATGTATTCTTTTATTGACTAATCATTAAATTCAGATTTTTAACTCTCTGTCTATGTTTTTTCCACAGATCAACAAGCATCCAAAAGTGCAGAAGCCAGAAAAAAGGGTTACAAAGGAAAGCAAAGAGGTAAGAGCCTTTGAGAAATACTCTAAAGATTTGCATAACGCGTGTATTTTAGAGAATCTAGAGGTAGAAGAACACTTGTATGAGAACTACATAAAATTTAGTAGTGCATACAAGATGAAATTTCCCACTCTCAATTAATTTTATGCTTTAAGTTCTTAAAAGTTGTTTTTTTGCAAATTTTAAAGAAAGAACTTACTTGCATTTTTGCTTTTGCAAGTTTTTCTTCACTTTGATCTTTTGTGTTGACTAACTTGTTGGAGGAGCCTAAGTGGGAACTATCACCACTAGGTGAGTAAGAAAAACAAGCAAAAACCTCAAAAAAGCACCTGGCCATTGCTAGCTTAGAAATAGGTAATCTTCTCATTAATCTTGTTTTCGCTTAGCTTGCGACATTTCATTTAAACTAGTCTAAATAGGGAAAACCCTGCTATTGTCCATTTTGAACAAAGCATTAGGCATATTCTCTCAACTTCTTGTAAGTTGATCAAAAAGCCAAACATGTTGTATTTGAAGTGGTAGAAAGAAAGGGAGGAAATTAACCATACACTTCAATTATAAGAACCTCTTTGCAACGAGGTTGAAAAATCATCATTTTTTTTGAAGTGTTTGGAACAAGGAACAACAATAGGGATATGCTATTCACTTTTTAAGTGAATCAAACTCCCAAACTTGTTTAACTAAGTTTGATTTCTTTCTTTTCTATACATGCTAGTTAAAATAGAGCTTTAGAGGGCCTGCCTCCCGAGAATTTCCTTACAAGGATGGTGAGAGGAAATGACCCAAAGTGGGAGACAATCGCTTTTTCTATGATACTATCCAACCCACTATAAATAAAAGCATTCTTCCTTAATGGGAAGGTGAATAAATTGTGTGAAAGTCTCTTCACTTCCTCGAGTAGTCCTTTGGGATTGCGCCAAATCATACTTTTATGCATGTGGGAAGCCCACAAGGGGGTAAAATAACTTGACATAGTTTAGAATGGAGGTGATAAATAAATCCTAAATAAGTAGCAATCCTACCTTTTAGAGCCAAAGTGTTTAAAAGGAAAATCTGACTTTAGGTAGATTGCATGGAAGATTTTCATGTGCTATAGTTGTTAAAATGACCGGGAACATACACATTTAGTGTTGTTTTAGGGACATGATGCAAAATTGATGTGTGTGTTGCATTTGTTTTCAATTTTCAAGAAAGAATATTCTATAGACCTGATCAAGACAATACAACTTTTAAAAATCAAAAAATTCTAAGAAAAACAATTTGGATCTGCAAAGTGCCTCATGTGAATAGTTAAATGATGCCTGTGATACTTTAAACGACACCTAGCAGCATTTCAATACCACGTAAGTCACTGGAAAGTGACGTCTGGAAACTTTTAAACAACGCCTATCAACAGGAAAAAGTCATCTACTCCACTACAAAGTGTTGCCTAAAAAAATTCCATTCAACGCTTGTTAAGATTTAAGTCACACCTACACACAGGCAAGTGACACCTAGAAACAAAGAGGGGAAAATAGTGGATACTTCCCGAAGGCTTGGAGAAATTTGGATTTCATATTTGAGTACCCTTTTGTGTTTTCCAGCTGTTCATAAGTTCAAATTGATCAGAATCCTAGTTTTAGACATTTTGCAAAAAATCATAAGGGATTGATCAACTTAAGAGAGAAAGCCAACATTTTTAATGCAATTCATGTCCATGTCGGCTTTTATTCAATCTCACTACATTAAAAACACCCTGCAATCAGATGGTTCATATCTAAGGCATGAGCTTCCTTTACCAAGTGACACGTTTACTTCTTCGAGACCAAAGCAAGAACCTACAAGAGAAAAAGAACCAACTATGTCTTTACCCTTTGGAAACATGGACCACAATCAAATAAACCATGCTAATAAGGATAGGAATAATAATGGAGGTGGTACGGTTGATAACAATAACAACAACGTGGGAGGAATTGAACCTAATATCCAAGGGTTAAACAATAACAATAATGGAGGAGCAATGGACCCTAGTAACCAAGGGTTAAATAACAACAAAATGGGGGCAACATTGACCCTAATGATGAAGAATAAATAGATAAGAAGGTTAACGAAGCCATGCAAATCCCATTGTTCATGAGACTCATGGAGAAAGTGTTAGATAGAGATAGGGAGAAGTACTTTTTAGACCTAGCCCAAGCGGCTCTTAAACTCCCTCACGATTATGATGTCAATCAACTTAAATAAAAAGAAGAAGAGGAAAATCCTATTGATATCATGAAAAAAAATTCAAACTATTCCAAATGCAATTGGACACAATGAAACAAATCAGGGCTCCTAAACCCTTTTCCATCGAAGCTTTGTGTCCTTTTCCATTCGATAAAACCCTAATTATGGTCCCATTCCCAAATAATGTTGTTTTTCCTAAATATGATATGTATGAAGGAGCATCTGATCCCCAAGATCATTTAAGGGAATTTTGTGCATTAAGCCTTGAGTTTATGTATGATACAACGTATTTAATGAGGTTTTTTCCTAGGAGTTTAGGAGGCATGGCAATGGATTGGTTTTCCAAGTTACCCTCCGACATCTGAACTTTCAAAGAATTGGCCTCTAAATTCATGATTCATTATTCCTACAATATAAAACATGAGGTTACAATGATAAATTTATGTAATAACAAGCAACGAGAGGGAGAAGGATTCCTACTTTTCTTACAATGATGGAGAGTGGTATTCGCTAGATACCCTCGAAGTGTACCTAAAAAAGAGAAGATGGAAATCTTTATTAATATATTGACTAATGAGATGAATTACCGGTTAAGGTTACAATGTCCTAGGCCTTTCCAAGACCTAATTGAGAATGTGGTTACCATGGAAGAGGTATTGGTCAAAAGTGGAGAACTTAAGCTTTATAAGAACAATAACAACAATACCTCCAATAACAACCAAAATAGAAATTCTTCTAACAATAACCAGTTTTGGATGAGGAATAACAACAAAGGAGTGGTCAATGATGGAGTTGTAGAGGCAAATAATTTGAAGGCCACCCTTTCAATCTTACAAAAGGATCCACTCAAGCTAATAATGTGATTCAAGAACCCAAATTACCTTTCAACAACAATAATAACAATAATAACTTTGGGAACAACTAAGGGTCTAACAAGCCTAAGCCATTCTTTATACCAACTCCTACAAGGACATTGACATCTATGGGTAAACCACTTGAGAAGGCATTGAGAACCCTCATTTCTAATATTATTATTTACTTACCTAGATCTAAACCATATGAACCACAAATCAACCCTACATGGTGGAGCGAGTCTAGTCATTGTGAATACCATAGGAATCGAGGACATAAAACAAATGATTGCATACATTTGAGATACATAGTGCAAGATCTAATTGACAATGGTGTGATTAAGGTAGAAGGACCTCAAAATAATGAAGACCACATGACATTTGAAACTCCTTTCTACAAACATGAAAATGGTGAATCTTCCAATGCTCATAATGGAGGGAACAATGGAAATAATTTGAGAGGCAACAACAATGTAAACTTTGCCCATAGCTATGAAAATACTATTAATGCCCTATCCAGAAATGATAGTACTATTAATGTTGTGGTAATCAAAGAGCAACCTATTCAAGAGAACTCTAATGTTGTAACTAGGGGGCAAGAAGAAAGGCTTACCCTACAAGGAAGTGCCTCTAAAACCTTTGGTCTTACTTCAACAACTACTTTGGCTAAACCAACATCTTCTTCAATAAAGCCTTATAGTTTGGTGGATCACTTGCACAAAACTCTAGCACAAATATCTATCTTGGAATTGTTGAAACTATCTCCTAATCACAAAGAAATCTTGGAAAAAGCCTTAGTGGACACTAATGTTCCTATAACCTTGGAGGAAGATAAGTTTCAAAATATTTTAGGAAATATCATAGCTCCTCATTGCCTTTCATTCTCCAAACAAGATGATATGTGTATTACCCATCCTCAAAATTTGCCCTTGCATATAGAAGTGTTAATCCAAAGGCATAGGGTTAAGAGAGTTCTCATTGATGGGGGATATGGTCTTAATATTTGTACATTGAACCTTGTCAAGTCTTTAGGGATATCCAAATCATCCATTGACCCTAGAAAGCAAGTTACCATTAAGGCTTATGATGAGGAAGAAAGGTCTTCAAAAGGCATGATTGTTTTACCAATCCAAGTGGGACCTATAAAAAAAGATACCATATGTCAAGTTCTCGACATGAAATTAACTTATAATATCTTATTGGGAAGACCTTGGATTCATGAGATGCAAGCAATACCTTCTACTTATCATCAATGCATAAAGTTTCCACATAGGGATGAAGAGATCACAATTGGAGGAGATTCTAATCCATTTCAATATTGCAACACATTGAAGCCAAGTCATGAATTATTTATTCCTCACAGTAGGGAAGGAGTCCTCCCTAATGGTACTAATGAAGAACATAAAGAGGAAAGTTCAAAGTTGACATCAAATGCTACCTCCATCTCAAACCATAATCAAACTAACTCAACTACATCAACTATGGGAAAGGAAAAGATGAGTTATGAGGGTCAAAATTCACATGATAATTCAGTTAAGACTTCTACATTGAAGATGGAAATTTCAAAGCCTTCCAAGGAATAAAGAGAAGAAGCTAAGAAGGATCAATACCAAAAGATGAGTGAATTGATGCATACCTTTGAAAAACAATGTAGAATCAACTCCAAGGGAGTGGGGGAATATTATGTTTCCCTATTTGATTTACCAACCTCTCCTAGGACACATGGAAAACCATCAAGTTCTCATCCCCCTCGTAAATATAACTCTCATTTTGTAAGAGAGAATGAAAAATCTGCCTTATAGAAGGAGGATAATGAAGTACTACAATGGCTCTATAAGGAGGAAGACACTTCAAAAATTTCCATGGAAAGAGTACAACACATCAACATTCAAACTGATCAATATGGAAAAGGGTATCAAAATATGTAGAAAATGGGATATAAAGGAAGAGGACCCTTAGGAGTCTGGAATAGAGGATTGCTAGAACCCATTGACCCAGCTTGGAGATCAAAATAAGAGAAATCTAGAATAGGTTTTCAACACAAAGGAGAAATTTAAAGTCCAATGCATGATTTTCATGAACATGTGCACATGGTAGGTTCCGAGAGTGAAGATGATTTTGGAGATTATGAGTGGGATTCCTTTTCAAAAGATTCTTGGCATATCATAGAAGTTGATGTTATTCACACATACACAACTATTCCTAATATCACAAGTCAAGACAATGAACATCAAGTTTTGAATTCTACACAAGTGTCAAGTGAACCTCAAGAATCCAACATAGGTAAAGCATCTAGGAATAATAAATTGATAGGTGAACCTTGGGTACCTTCGTGGGGATGGGGGGGAGGGTGGGGTGACTCAAACGTTGTATTTAATCCACACACATTCTTTCCCATGGAAATCAATGAGGACTCTAGTGAAGGAGATTTTGATCCGACTTCCATGAAACATCTTGAGGAAGCCCATGTCATAGACCTAAGTGATACAATGTATGAACCTTCAAATGAGGTAATATCCTTAAACCTTTCAAATGACAATTTACCAAATGAATCCTTAGCCTTAATGCACCCCAAACTCATTGATTGGGATTTATCCGAACCAAATGACTTATTATACTTTCCCAATGACCTTGCAGTGGCCCAATACCTAAATGTGGTTGAGCCAACTTCTTCCATCAATGAATACAATATATACATAATGATAGAGGCAGGTGTCCAACCTCTTAATCCACAAAATAAAAGAAAAAATACAAAAAAAAATGAAAAGCTCTAGTGGTGAAAACCACCATGTGGCAGTGCTAGAACCTAAAAAAGTAAAAATATCAAATGTTTCCAAAGGTAAAAACCCAATTGTGGAACTTAATGAAGAGAGGTTGGATACCCTACCCAAACATGAAGATGAAAGATCACCCATCCTTATTGAACCAATGGAGAAAGTTAACATCGAGAAAAATGCACCCTCATGTGGCACTTTTAGTAAAAGCAGAATTGGAAAAGCTACTCAAGGTTGGATTCATAAGAGTGATTTCATATTCTAAATGGATATCAAACATTGTACCAGTCACAAAACATGACAAATCCATTATATTTTGCATGGATTTTAGAGATCTCAATCTTGCTTTCCCAAAAGATGATTTTCTACTACCTAGCATTGATGCTATAGTGGACTTAACAACGTGTCATTCTATGATCTCCTTGATGGATGGATTTAGTGGATACAATCAAATTTGAATTGCACCCAAAGATCAAGAAAAGACAGCTTTTACATGCCCATTGGTAACCTTTTGTTGGAATGTGATGCCCTTAGGTCTCAAAAATGCTGGAGCAACTTACCAAAGAGTAATGACCACCATCTTCCATGATATGATGCATACCTTTTTAGAAGACTATGTGGATGATATTCTAGAAAAATCACATGAAAGAAAGGATCACTTACCAATATTAGAAAAGATCTTCACAAGGTTAGAGCAATTCAAAGCGAGACTCAATCCAAAGAAATGTGCTTTTGGGGTACAATCCGGCAAACTCTTAGGTTACATTTTTTCTGTAAAGGGCATTGGAGTTGATCCTGAGAAAGTGAAAGAAATAATGGACATGGAAATTCCTAAGAATATTATCCAAATGAGGTCTCTTCAAGGAAGGCTTCAATCTATAAGGAGATTCATTTCCCAATTGGTGGAAAAATGCCATTCATTCACAAGGTTGCTACATAAAGACACCATTTTAACATGGGATTAATAGTGTGACAAAGCTTTCACATTGTTAAAAACATACTTGGTGAATCCACCCATCTTGATGTCACCTGTCAAAAGAAAACCCTTGTTACTTTACATATCAGCAAAGGAGAAATCTTTAGGGGTCCTATTGGCACAAAAAGACAATGAAGGAAAAGAAAGATCCATTTTCTACTTGAGTACAACATTGATAAAATATGAATTGAACTATAGCTTCATGGAAAGGGCTTGCCTAGCAGTGGTTTTTGCCTCTCAAAATCCTAGACATTACATGTTGATGCATAAAGTGAAGTTAATTGACAAATTTGATCCTTTGAAGTATCTACTTAGTAAAACAGCTCTAACGGGAAGGATTGCAAAATGGGTGATGGTACTTAGTGAGCTTGACATTGAGTACGTGGATAGAAAAGAAATAAAGGGACAAGTAATTGCTGATCAGTTGGCCAAACATCCTTTGGAGTCTAAACATCCAATTCAAGTAGAGTTTCCTGATTCAGAGATTTTTAATGTAGAAGAAAATACATGGACCTTATATTTCGATGGATCCTATACTCAAAGTGGTTCAGGGGTAGGAATTCTTTTGATAACACCTCAAGGTTACACAATTCCCAAATCTTACAAACTATTGTCTCCTTGCACAAATAATATTGCTGAATATGAATCTTTGGTCATAGGTCTCAAAATGGCCTTGGAATGAAATGTCACAAAATTGCAAGTTTATGGAGACTCTCAATTAGTCATCAACCAGATCAGTGATGAATACAACACCAAAGATGAAAATTTGATGCGATATAAAAGGATGGTGGATGATTGGAAAAAATATTTTTCTTTGATTACTTTTGAGAAAATTCCACTACACAAAAATAGAGAAGCTGATGCAATGGCTACTTTGGCTTCATTACTCCAAATGCTTGATCAGAATGTGAAGTATGAATTCTTGGTGGAAGAGTTGGCAAAACTGGCATTTGACTTACCCAATACCCAAATAATTTCCCTTCTTAACAGACATGACTCACCTTGGTATGGACCAATTTACACTTATCTTAAAAACCAAACCTTACCTTTGGACCAAACCCAAGCTCAAAAAAAACATTTCATAAGACAATCGACTCGTTATACCATCCTATCAGACACATTGTATCACAAAGGTATTAACGGAATGCCCCTTAGGTGTCTAGAAGAAGAGTAATTGAGATCAACTTTAAGAGATGTCCATGAGGGGATTTTTGGGTCGCATTCGAGTGGATTAAATTTAGCTAAGAAATCCTTCGCATGGGGTATTTTTGGAAAACCTTAGAGAAATATGCTTGTCAATTTGTGAAAGTTTGTGATAAATGCCAATATCATGGAGATATGATCCATGCACTTGCATAAGAATTGCATCCATTTATCACACCATGGCCATTTTATCAATGGGGTTTCATTATAATTGGCATGATTTACCCACCATCTTCTAATGGACATAAATACATCCTCACAATGACATAATATTTCACTAAATGGGTAGAGGTCATTCCTTTGACAACAACAACAACAACAGGAAACCAGATTTCCATGTTTATCCTTAATCACATCATTTGTAGATATGGTATTTCTCATGCCATCATCATGGACAATGGAAAATAATTCAATAACAAAGATGTGGATGAAATTTGTGAAACTTTTCATATTATTCATCATTCTTCCTCCATTTACTATCCTCAAGGTAATGGACAAGTTGAGGCTACAAACAAGAACATCCTCAAAATATTGAAAAGATCGGTTGATAATTCAAGAAGAGATTGGCATATTTAGATAAATCTGGAATTGTGGGACTATAGAAATAGCATCCGAATACCAACATGAGCTACACCCTTTTCCTTGGTTTATGGGGCCAAAGCTGTGTTACCCCTAGAAGTTGAGATTCCATCCCTAAGAGTATCACTCCATGGATTAATCACTCATGAGGATTATAGGGTTGCCCAAATTCAACAATTGGAATTGTTGGAGGAACTTCAAACACAAGGATATGATCATTTTAAGGTATATCAAAATAGAATTTCAAGAAACTACAATAAGCACATCAAACCAAGAACCTTTCAAGTGTGAGACTTAGTGTTAAGAGAAAACCCTAAAAATTAAGATGATAGAGAAAAGAAAGGAAAATGGGAAGCGGATTGGCTTGGTCATTTTATAATCATTTATTCTTTTGGAATGGGAACCTACAAATTAGCTGATTGTGAAGGGGATGAGTTGCAAGAGCCCATAAATAGCATCCATTTAAAGAGGTTTCATACCTAATCAGATGAAAGAGAATCAGATGAAAGAGTATCAGACAAGTGTATTAGACGAGTTAACATCTTCTTTGTACATGAGAAAAATTCAAAATCCAAAAAAAGGGAGAAAAGATCAAAGTTCAAAAAAGATGAGAAATATCAAAAAGACAAAAATAATGGAAAAGCAGAAAATCAGAGAAAGGAGAAAATTG
Organism: Thuja plicata; assembly: GCA_018584345.1. Taxonomy (NCBI): domain Eukaryota; kingdom Viridiplantae; phylum Streptophyta; class Pinopsida; order Cupressales; family Cupressaceae; genus Thuja; species Thuja plicata. Next base: position 5,450,601 of record MU225682.1, on the reverse strand, counting down.
AGCATGAAGAAAGTAAAAACATTGCAAAATCCAAAAAATGTTGCCTTGGTGAAAACCAAGCAAATAGGTGCCTCGAGGATCAAAAAAAATGAAAAAGAAAAAAAATTGAAAATTTTGAAAAAGAAAAAAAGAGAAAAAATTTAAAAGAGAAAAAATTAAAAAAAATTGAAAAAGAAAAAAAATCAAGTAAATCGAAAAAGAGAAAAGTGCCTTGGTGAAAACCTAGCAATAGGCGCCTTGGTAGAAAAAAAAGAAAAAAAACAATAAACCCAAAAGGTGAAAAGCTAGAAACAGGCGCTTTTTGTTCCCTTAGGTCTTTCCTAGTTGCATTTGTGCATATTGCTTTCTCGCCAACTCATTTGTACATATCCTCATTGCATCTGTCATTTGTGCATAGTCATAATAAAGCCTTTCAGCTATAATGTTGCATTCTAGGTTTCATATTGCCCTAAGTTTGAGACACGATCACATTTTTTTTACTTAGGCGCAGAAGCATTGGTTTTGGTACCAAACAGATTCAAAAGTGCTACATTTTGGTCACATGACAGAAGCATATTTTCAGAATTACAGAGGAGAGATATTTTGGAACCTTTGATGGATATCATTGTTGAATCCAAACAATTTGATCACATACCTTGATCCTTGAACTTCATTGACTTATTTTATCAGGATTAAAAATTGGCAACATTTAAATGATTAGAATATTTGAAATTCTTATTGAAAATCTTGATAAAATGCAAAACACTTGAAATTTTTTATGGTTTTCATTGACCTTTTAAGTCATGTTCTTTTTATCTAATCGATGATGTTTCGACTAGATTGGAAATGATGGAGACATGATGTTTTTCTTGACTTTTGTGTGACTGTTTTGAGGAAGATCTTCTAACTTGTATGAATTCGTCTAATGACATGGTCATCAAAGAACCATCGAGGACATTCATATAGGAAAGAGGGTTAACCTTTATATGTTTACACAAAAGGATACCTTGGCTATTTAGATCATCCATATCTTAGTACCAAAATCCACTTGCAACATTGAATGCGTTGAAATTGGTATTCATACTCCCATAGTTGGTTATTCAACTAGTGAGGGTTGTACTAGTTTCCAAAAATGTTACCAAAACATGATTAAAAGAGGTATTCATATCATCATGATGTGGTCAGTGATTGTTGTACTTGCTTTTCGGTCCCACAATTCTCAATGATGAAAACATATCTCTTTTGCAATTCTTTTGTAAATAGCTAGTGACAATTAGTTGCATTGCATTTTCATGATAGATTAATTGCATTATTTCAAGTAGTTTTCCAAGTGAAGGGGGTCAATTATTCATATCTTGATTCATCAACTCATTTGGGGGGATTCAATTTTAAATTATCCTTGGTTCAAATCAATGATGTGAGAATATCTTTTACATTGCATTCATTCATTCATAGCATTAATCACTATCTTCATATCAGAAAAAGAAAGACAAGAATCATCAATCATTATTCATTTGCATACATTTAGTTAAGGAGTGCATTTCATATCAAAATTGCATACATCAAATTTCAAAAAACACAATTACATTTATAATCCATCTATTATATCCATCCATCACTGCATCCATACATAAAATCAGAAAAGCATATAGGAATAATTGCATACATCATTTGCATCCATCTAATCTATATCATATGTAAGATAAACCGCATCCATAACATAATAGAAAGTAAATGTATCCATAAACATCATATAGAAATGTGAATAAAGATATCTCACATCACAACATCAACATATCAAAGAGAATCAAGGAAATTCATCATATAAATAGCCATCAAATAATGATCCATCAACGTTGTATACCAAGATAAAATATCATCAACAAAATGGTACATCAAAAAAGTCAGGATCAAATCAATATACATGATAGCATGATACAACATCATAAAATGTGGATCAATATCCATATATCTCAAGACCCAGCAGGGGCACCTGATCCATCACCAGTACTTAACCCATCCCCTGTCCCATCAGGCCCTCTATCATCTGCTCTATCCTGAGTAGTGTGTGGTCCCTGACTAGTACTAGAAACACTAGGCCTCTGTGACATCATAGCCATGAATTGAAACATAAGGACACCTGCAACCTCAAACATGCGCTACTATCGGTCTCGTAATAGGTATATGATCCCATATCTATAACTAAAGAAAAACTGCACCAATAGACACTGATGCACTCGACCTGTATACAATCTAATGCAAATCATGGTATAGCTGAGAAAACACGCATGATCCCCAATCAAAATTCTGAGGATGTGCAATAAAATCCTCAAGAATGTGTTCCCATCCAATGGAGAATCCTCAACCTTGTCGATCAGAAAGTAGTAAACCTCCTATCACAACTCCTAAAATTGTTGGCAATGTTGGAAAAGAAGCAAACTGCGCCCATGTAATAGTGTCATCTCTGATAGTATCATCATCAAAGATGTGTTTTCATAAACACCCATCATATACTGAATCATAATAGACTCATTCCCCATGAGTAGAGATACAGAGTAGTCAGTATACATCCTCAAGAGTGATGGTCATCTCACCGAGTGGCAGGTGGAAAGTGGTGTGGTCAGAGTGCCATCTCTCTGCCACAACTGTCAATAGACCCTGGTTCAACTAAAACTGAGGGATGTCTAATAGGAAGCTCAAATCGCAAAGCTTAATGAATCAAAACTCTGGATTTACCAGCTCCTTAGCTAAATCTAGAATCCAAGAAGCTAGATTCCATACATACAGGTTACAGAAATGTGCCTGTTTTGCAAATAAATGGAATTATATTAGAATTTTTCTATTAATGGATTATCCTAAGTCAATCAATCTTTTTTCTTCTTGAGCACAATCAACTTATTGTTCCTATCTCTAGATCTTGAGACAGGACCAATATGATCAGTTATCTATCCTATCAGTTTTATATCCTATCAAATTGACAAATCAAACATTCATTGTTATGATTATCCTAATATCCTAATCACTTGTTTGCATTAATACAACATATCTATCTATCTATCTTGGAAATCAAATTGTTCATCCAGATAAACAATTAGCAATCAGTTTGAGCACTTCAAATTAAAGTTCCCATTAACTTTTTCCTATAGGTGTCACTTGGCTAAGTGTATGCAAAATTTTAACCTACATATCATTTTAAACATCATATGCATCATTTAATCTATCAGAGGCGGTATTTCATTATCTAAGCGGCATTTTATCAACCTAGGCATTACTTAAGCATTCCTAGGTGACATTTAAAACTTAAGGTTTTGTTGAGCGACATTTTAAACCTAGTTTGATAATTTTGACCTAGCTCCTAGGTGTGGCTTAACTACTCCTATGTGGCATTTCAGAGTGTGAAGGTGGTGTTTTACTATCCTAGGCATCAATTAAACTATCCTACGTGACATTTTACAGGAAATAATCTAAAAAAACATGAAAAATTGAGATAAATGCTATAAATAATAGGCAATAAATGCACCAGGAGGGTCAGACTCACTCACCAGAGGTCCATAATCCAAGGGTCTTTGATATCGATGTCCTCTCTTGAATCGATGCTCTCGAATAGGTACCACCATGGCTGATAATCTTCATAGGATCAGGACAAAATCTCAACAGTAAAAAGTGAAAATGAATAGTAAATTTGGGTTTTTCAACCTATTTAAACTATTAAACCTAATTTTGGAGGGATTTTTACCCAATGTGACCTAAATCTGCATTTTCTGCAAACTGGGGCATGTTGTGATATCATTATCATCATCAATGTTTTCAAAAATGAAATCATCTTGGAACTTGTTTTACATCAGTATCATCATGTTTTACATCTGGAGATCAATTTGTTTAATTTCTGAGGGGGCATCATCGTATCATCAAATCAGGGTTCTATATCAAATCTGGGGCATTGTTTTATCATATCAAATCAGAGTCTCAAATCAGTTGTGAATTAGGTTTTTATCAATCATATTACAGTTTCAAATCAATCATCAAATTAGGTTATCAATGAGATCAATTTTGTATCAATCAATCAATCAATCAGTATCAAATCAATGATCAGGACATGTAATTTTCTTTGAATCAATGTGCTTCGTACATTAATTCAAAGAGGGGCATTTGTAGACACCTAAAACTAGGCAGGTGTCCGAGAATCATCCAAATCTGTAAATCTTAGCCAAATGCTCTAATTTTCATCAAAATGGATCAAAATCAAATCAAATGGCTATTTATCAATCAAATTGTACAAAATAAAATTAATTCAAAGGACTAATTAACCACGACATCAAATAATCAAAAATAAGCCTAAAAGGATCAATCAAAATTATATAATTGATTTTAGTCAATTAATTGTATAGTTTTAAATCAAAAATCAAATTGAACCTATTCATCCTTACATGGCTAATTTAATTAATTGATTGAATTAAATAATCCTAATATCTTTCAACGTGCATTTGAGCAACCAATATGAATTGAGAACACAAAGCACATGGATCACTCCTAAATTTGAATCTCAACCACTCATTTTCAACTTTGAATCTCAATCACTCAAATTTATCCCTTTGTCTCAAGCTTTGAGACAATCATTTAAATTGTCCCCCCATTTGAAACCATCTCAAAGACTTTCACTCAACCAAGGCTTAATCATGATCAATTAACTCTACCCCCTACACTTGGGAATTTTCTATAAATACAAGGCATTTTAAGCATAATCATATACTAGAAATTCAAATGTAAAGCATCAAACCTATAGCCATTTTTACAAAAAATTGGAGCATAAATGAAAGATCATCATAGAAATTGAGCATTATGGAGAGCATTTTAGTTGCATTTGAATTCATTATCATCATCACTTGAGAGAATTGAGCTAGATTTTGGCATACTTTTATCAATTTCTCATTCTAGGATCGTCACTAGTAGAGATTAAGGCTGAGAGCTTTACTAGCATACTAGTTAGAGAACCATGAGATGTTTAGTTATTTGATTACAATTCTCTAGCTTAAATTGTTTATATTTTTCCATATAATTGTAGTTAAATAAATCAATCTAATGAAGGTGTAATTAATTCACACACAAAATCAATTAAATATTTAAAATGCATATGACACCATCAAATCCAGTTAACTAATTATCAAATTGAAAACAATCCAGTTCCACTCAGTTAATTGATTATCATTTTGGAAGAAAATATGTTTTATTCAGTTAACTTAATCTTATCTATTTATCATTTTGGAAAAAAATTGTTAACTAAAAATCAATTTGGAATTTTCTTAAAAGACTAAATCTTTCGATCAATCAAATTTCTTGCACATGGATTGTGCTTCTTCATATCGACTCTAAGCCACTCATTTCCTCTAATCTCGACCATTGATTTGGGAGGGATTTTCTATTAAAGAGAAGGTATTTTCCTTCACAAAGGATCCTAACTTTTTCTATCGTTATTATGGAGTTTTTATTCTAGCTTTCTTGAATTCTTATCTTTCAACTTGTTTAGCTTTATTAATTGTTAGTTTACTTTTGTTAAAGCATGCAAACTCATAATTTAGAACACATTTGATTTTGGGTTTAAAATGAATCTTACAAATTTCATTTGGTGCTTCTAAAATGAATTCTTAATTGCTTGGATTTACCACAAACTGCATCTGTATATCATTTAGGTCATTTAGCTATAGATTTCAAATCCTTCATTTAGAATAGTGTGTACTCATGGGACTTTGCGATGATCTGAGGGAAAATTCCATACTCTTGCCTACTAGAAGGAAATGGGTCGGTGTCGGTTAGTGTAGTTGTTTACTGCATTTTGATTTCATATTTTCTAACCTGCTAACCACGCAAAGAATCATTGAAGTGTGTGTGTGTTTGCAGATGCAGGTACTTACCCAAATTTATGCATACACCAGGCAGGGAAATTGCATCTCATCAAATCCTCCTTACAAAAACTTTCGGTCTATGTCATGTGCCTCTACAATATCCTGAATAAATTTGCTACCAAGAGGAATCATATCTAGGAGAATTTTTTATGGTTGGGTACTGAGACTAAGAATCAATTGCATCTGGTGGCTTTAGACTAGTTCTATGCCCCATATCTTTGGTGGTTTGGCTATTCGTAAGATCAATTTATTTAATAAAGTATTGTTGGCTAAGAATCTTTTACGCAGTTTCACGACTAATAATGATTGGGCCAAAGTTATATTTGATAAGTCTCTGCATGGTTATTCTCATTATTTGGATTCACTGTCAAATAAAAAATGATTGTTAGGATGTTCTATGTTGTGGAAATAAATTTTTGTTTCCAAAGATCTCCTTCTCAGTATTTTACGATGGTCCCTTAGTAATGGTAGGAAGATTCAGTTTTGGGATGATTGGTGGATAAGGGATGCCCCGTTGGCTTCTTTTCTTATATTTTCTCTTCACAAAAAGGAGTGACTAAGAATATTTGTTTTTATATTTTGGATTATATTATGTACATATCTTGGGTCAATTTAGTGGAGGTGACTCTGATCTAAGTCATGTTTAAGACTTATTGAGTCTTACCCACATTCCCAGGTCTGATGTGGTTGATGAAGTTTTTTGGTATCACTCTTCTGATGGTTTCTTCTTTTGTTTCAGAATCCTTTCAGATGCTTTTCAAACCCCCCTATCCTAGACCTTTTTGGTCAATGGTTTGGAATTCAAAGCTTATCCCCAATGTTAATATATTTCTTGGCTTCAAGCTCATAATAAAATTCAGACCTTGGATAATCTATGCAAACATGGGATATGCCTACCCAAAATATGCTTCTTGTGCTAAGAGAACGCTAAACATTCCTTCTATATTTTCATCCACTACAATTTTTCTAGGGTGGTATGGACTGGTATTTATAATCTCTAGTCTCTTTCTTGGAATTTTTCAAACTCTTTTGTGGACTGTTGGATGCAATGGAAGTCTCCCTCATCTAATCATCCTCTGATGCTTCTTTGGGATCTTATGCTTCCCTATGTGGCCTAAGGTTTATGGAAAGAGATCTTATGCCTCCACATATGGCCCGGGGTTAATGGAAAGAGAGAAATAATTGTGTTTTTACATATAGGTCTTGTTTTATAGATGTGGTGGCTCAGAAAATCCAATTGGCTATCAGGGAAAATTTTGAGGTTGTTTGTGATGATTTTCATTCTTATGGCCCTCTTTTATCCCCCTCCCATGAGGAATGGTGTAGTGCCTAGGCTTGGAATTTGAATTGGAATATTTCTCAACCTTTGTTCAAATTGAAGAAAGTTAGGCTAGATATTAGATGGAAACCTCCCCCTTGGGTTTGGTTTAGATTAACACAGACTAGACAAAGAAAGGAAATCTTGAACCTACAAGTTGAGGGGGAGTGATTCGAGATCATTTAGGTAGATTGGTCTCAGAAATGACACTTCCTTTAGTGTTCTAGACAAACCATTTTTTTGAGGTTATGGTTGTCTATCTGGGTTTGAAAATGGCTAGAGACAAAGGTTTGGATAAGATCTAGACTAAAAGTGATTCCTTGAAATATTATAAATTGTCTTAAGGGTGTTTCTTCCCTAGTTGGACTATCAAAAATATTATTAAAGATATTTTGGATCTTATTAATGGATTCCAAGATGTTCATATTTCTCATGAGTACTACGAGGGGAACCAGGTTGTGGATAACCTAGCTAAAAAGCATGTTAATGCCCATCATGGTTTACATTGGGAATCCACGGATCACATCCCAATGGATTTGAGTTGGCTCTTGTGTAATGATGCAAATGAGTGGTCATTTAATTCATAAGTTGGGATTATTGACCCTGTACATGCAAAGGGATGGTGATAGATTGGGTCCTTTAATCACGAGGTGGATGAGTTTTATTTTTTATTTTCTTAGATTCTTTCATGCCCAATTTTATAGAGCTTTCCTATTGTTTCAATGGGTGGGGACATAAATAGGATGGAGCGCATTGTGTATGAAAGGTGGAAAAACATTCATCCTATCTGGAGTATTGTTTCTACTCGTTGTTTACCTCCCTACATTGATAAACATCATGGTGTGGATGCCCTAATCACTGCGGCATTTGTTGAGGGTTGGAAGGATGGCATTCTACAGGCTTATGGGATGGAATTTGCAATTAATGAGGAGTTACTTGTGCCTGTCTCTAATATGTTGAGTGATAGTTCCAAATTATACAGGGAAAATAAATCGGCTTCTATGATGGTGGACCTTTTTTTACCTCCCAAACAAGAGAGAGAAAGCTCGTAAAACTACTGATGGAGGTTATGAACGTCTTTCTCTTCTAAAGGCATATTCAAACATTATGAATGTGATTATGTGGTATGTGACTCTTGAAGGAAAATTGTGAACTATTTTCAGCTATCATTTCATTATTTTGAATCACTTCCACCATGATAAGAGCATTTTGATTCCTTTTTATCTTTCTTCTTCCCTTAATCATAGTCTGATGGCTCATAAGAAGAATCCCTCTTCACCTGTTTTTCATGAGGGTCTTATTTTACTTATCACAAAATGTGATAAATCCCTTCAAATTAAATAATGCCCTCCTCCTATTTCTAGGATTGAGTTAAAGAAAAAAATTAGGCCTCATTATGATACCTCTGGTACTGATCATGGTGATGTTGATTCACATGGGATAGAGTGTACCATATTTTTAAGAAAAAATGGAAGGCTCCCCTACATTCTTCTTGCTTTATGCCTTCTTCATCTTGGAGGAAGAAAAATTTGTCATTGGATGAGGAAGATTCAGATTATGTGCCCTCCCAAGATTTTGTGCATGATTCTTTCATACCCAGTGTGGGGAAGAGAGAGGTGAGAACTAAGCCCACTAGGGCCAAGCTGAATCATAACCCTAATCCCTTTGGCTCTCCTTTAAAGGTTTTTGGCTCTCCTATTTGGAAGAAAGCCACTCCTTCTTCCATCCAGGTGGTTCCTGATGATAAGGGTTTTATTGAGAAGGATAAGGATCTTCATGTTGAGATTCCCTTGGACTGGAAAGAACACCCCTATTGAAAAAGGCTCCTCTATCTGGGAAAGATACCCTATCAATGCTAAGGTCAAGAATTTTCTAAAGAGTCCCGAGGCTCTTCTGCAGTCAATTTCTTCTGAGATTCATACTTTGAAAAACAATTCCCCTTCTACTCAAAAGTTGGATGATATCCTTGCTAGGACTTGTAAGTTAGCGAAGGGTATTAATGATCTTAAGCAAAGATCATGAGGACAAAATTTATAGTTTGGAGAATAAATTTGATACCATTCATAACAAACTGACTAAAATTGTGAATGTTAGTAAATCTACTTTGAAAGAAACCAGTGAGGGATTGTGAAAGCTCAATGAACATGATGATGTTGTTCAATGTCTGTCAAAGGGTAATTCTCCACCAACTAGTTCCAGAACCATTCTTTGTGATACAGGGAATACGACGATGAACAACTAGAACAAAGCTAAGGACAAGGAGTAGGAGGTGTACATTGATTTAGATACCCACTCAGACATGTCGAGTCCTGCCATGAGATTATGGAGAAAAAATAAGGGTGCTAACCATTTGGACAATGTTTTTGATCAAGAAGGTTAAGGATATCAATGTTGATATCATCAGAAAAATGAAGAACTCGCTCAGGTTCTGTAGTCTGTTGAGGGTTTTTTTTTGCCATCTTTTTTGTTGTTTTTTGGAGTCCGAATATGTTATGTTGTATCTTTTTTATAGGATGATTGTTCTTGTTGTTTATACTTGGGTTTCTGGTCCCTCTAAAACTAGTTTTCCTCTAATAAAAAACTTTAATATCATGGGGCTTGCACATAAAATCACGATCCTATGTACTCAATTCAAATTAATTAGTATACAAGTTGATAGTCAATGATTGGCATTTATGAAAGGGTTATTTCACAAGTCAAGAAAACATGTTTGAATTTCTAGGATGAGGCCACACGAATGGTCCTATCTAGAAGATAGATGAATCATATTGTTGATCTAAATGAAGATGTAGGAATCACTAAAGTGATGAATAATACAGATCATTAAAAGTTAATCTAGGTTAAAGAAAAGGTTGTGACTTATTAATTTATGTTAGAATATACATAAAGTAAATCAAATTCAATATAAAAGCACCATATTTAAAATACTTTAAAAAAAACTATACAATTTTCTCCCTTTTCTTCTGTAAATTTGATTTTATATTCCTTCCAACACTTTTTCATATATATATACATAATTAATTAATTTATGTTAGAATATACATAAAATAAATCAAATTCATTTTAAAACACTATATTTAAAATGCTTTTAAAAAAAGCTATACAGTTTTCTCCCTTTTCTTATGTATAATTGATTTTATATTCATTCTGACACTTATATATATATATATATATACTCTCTCTCTCTCTCACAGTAAACGTTCTACCATGTATGTAATATAAATGGTAGCTCGTAATCTGATCTCTCTATATTCATCTTTCCACTGAATGTAACCTTATTGATTGCTACAAATTCCAAAATCAAGACCACTAAAGAATCTGTACATAATACCACTATAGATGTCTGAATCTTGTTATGTTTTATCCCTCTATCTTCATCCTGTTTGAACACGTCGCAAACATTCCACCAATACATTCTAACTCTTTGGCCTTGTCTACAGGCTGACATGGTTGTCTGAAGGGTGAACACTTTGAAATGGTAAAGATAAATATAGTTGGTAAGATCTACTAGTAACCTAACCTGATCTCATAAACCACTTGACTATTGAAGTAAATGGATTTTTGCATTTGTCTGGATTGACGTGTCTTTAATTTATATAAGATACCGATATTTTGGATCATATTATATGATCCCTTATTAGAGTTAGACAATTATTTCTTTAAAAAAAAAAATTAGTAAAATTTTAATTTCAATTAATATCATTAAGTGAAACTTTATCTCAAAATTAAGAAAACCTTGTTAAGATGTACTTCTAGAATTCAAAATAGTAAATTACGACCTAATTGCTATATTTCAGCTTAAGTGCAATAGACATCAATTAAAGACATAAAATTTCTGCAGTATAAGTTATTGAATTTGAAATCTCTTGGAATTGACTGCATAAACATTGTTCATCAACGTTTTATAACTTATTTTATAATCTATTCTACAATATTCTATGATCCATTCTGCATAAACAATTTTCTATCATTTGTATAAACATTTTTCCATCAATGTTTCAGATTATATTCGCTCATCCATTCTGCATGAATGATTTTCCATCAAAGGTTCAGATCATACAATCAAGTCTAAAAAATTTCAAATTCAATTCACATCGATTATCAGATTGCCACCAAAATTATATTCCTTAGAAAACACATTTATTCCATTTGATGTTTCTTGGCTGAATAGACCTGTCATATATTCTGATGTTGCTTGGTTGAATAGGCCAAGATCAAAGAAACGCCTAATTTCACTGTACCACCGCTCCACCAATGCTGTGATAATGCTCAGATTAGTCCTTCTTAATGCTATCTATCGCTGGAAACTAAACGAGAAGAGAGAGAGCATGCTGAACCCTCCATAATAGTTCAACACATGCTCAGACATTAATGGACGCCATTGAACACGCATGCTCAATCATTAATGGATGCAAGCAAGCAGTGCTCTCTCTCTTCTCCTCAAGATTCTAGCGAGCTCTTGATACTTCTCTATCTCCCTTTCACCTTCACCACCAAACCCATGATTCAGAGCAAACTGCAACTACATAAACAAAAAAGTAAAACACCAGAGATAGCTTTAATGGGTGCTCGAGAACCCCCACATATACATAATCACTCTCTCCACCATTTGCCAATTGAAAATGGCATCCTCTATTGCATTTGAGAATTACAGTATCTTAGTTTCTCATTTTCATTCTCAATCAAAGAAAAGTCTTGATGCTAAAGTCACGGTCATGGTGGTAGAGACCAAAACTAATGATGGTGAATCCCAATTCATACCGACTAAATGGTGATAATGGTCTTTGTGCGCTATCCATTTCTTGTGCTGTTTGTCAATGGCAGCCATCATTTGGGTTCCTACTATCCGCACTTGTACCAAGTTTCATTATCCCTTCATTTTTCAAGCTTATTGAACAATTTCACAACTGTACCAACGGTCTCCTCAGACGGAGCAAAGCAAATTAAAAAAATGCGTATTCAAGAGGGATGATTTCATGAACAGTTTTCACAGGTCTCCATCATCCTCACAAATTTTCAGTGAATGGTAAACGTTTATGGTCAAAGAAAAATTGAATTGAGAGTAGTGGGCTACTTCGACAAATTTTCTATGAATGTTAAACGCTTAGAGTCAAAGAAAAATAATTAGATATCAATTAAATGTTCATTGTAAGGAATTGTCTTTAATCATAAGCCAATTGGGGCATAAATGTCTGCCACTAAAATAGGCAAAGTGTTAGGTTTAAGGATAAAAGAGAAGGTTACCATATTAGGTTGAATTGTCATGTAATGCGAGCATTCATTACAGATTGTGGGGGGAAATAAAGACAAGGAAATAAACCCACTTTACTTTATTCTAATGTGTAGTATCAATATGTTAAAATAGTTGTATAAATTAAATTTGTTGGTTCAATTTAGAAGATATTATCAAGGTTCAATTTAGAATAGGTTTGTTCAAGCTAGATTCAACCTCTGAACTAATTTGAACTAATTAGATGGAATGGACTCCTATGCATGGCTGCTTTACCAAAAGTGACTTGTGATCTAAATTTTTTCTTAGTTAAAATGTTTAAAAGTAGTGAGTCTTTAGATTGCTATTGAAGAGGCTCATCCTATAGCTCATGCTCTCATACTGGATAGTTACATGTCAATGCATTTGTATAAAACCCTTCATCCAATAAAAAGTTTAAAATTGAATAAAATAATATAAATTAAAATATTAAAGGTATTACTGATGGATGTGATATTTATATGAAAAAAATTGAATAAAATAATTTAAAAATATAATATTAAAGATAATAATGATGGATAACATATTTTTATGGATATTTTGGATTCCATTGATGTATGGGACAACTTGGATAATAAAGATTGTATCCTCTTTTTGTTCTTTCTTTCATTAGTTAGTGACTAAAACCTATATTTTTATGTTGTGCATTTTAAACCTATAGACTATAGCCCCATATGTATTATTAGGGCGTGACTACTTCCATCTCCATTATTTAGTTAATATGTGATGTAGCACACAACTCTTTGTTAATGATAAAACTCAATTACAAGGCAAATAAACACAGATTTTGGAACTTCAATATATTACATTCATCATTGACTCCTACAATTCTCTGCAAACTCTTAAATATCCAAAAACCCAAAAAATAAAGGAAATCCAGAAATTATCCTTTTTGGCAGTTTTGTCCAAAGTTGTTTTTTTTGCCATTTTTGGTAATTTTCAAAACAACACCTAAAAAGCTGAGATTTTGCCTAAACATGCCCTCAACTAAGTTATAAATAATTGCCAACTAATATCTGAGATTAGAAACATAATTTTGGATTTATTACAAAACAAAGTTTCTAAAAACTCAGAAAAAACCCCTGATCGATCGGAAAAACATATGCCACCTCATGAAGAATGCACCCATAAAATTTGAGCAAAAGCCTAGATCTGAGTCAAAAGTTATGACCTCCAGAAGTTTCTGCATCAATATGTGTAACTTTTTTATAAATGGTAATATAAATTCTATTCATAAAAAATGGATAAGAGTTTAGATAGTTAATGTAAAAAGGAATTAAACTATGTTTAGTTCTATATTGATTTGTGCATTGTGATGATGAGGAATATGTTGTATATTTAAGTGGATAATTCAAATTGCAATTCTAGGAATAAATACATTTGACTCTAAATTAGAGTACAATAAATGATAAAATAATTATAGGTATGCAAATTAAAATTGAATAAAATAATTTAAAATATGATATTAAAGATGATAATGATGGATGATATTTTGTATGAATATTTTGGATTATATTGATGTATGGGACATCTTGGACAATAAAAATCTTCATCCTCCTTGATGCAGGCGGTAAGGGTGGTGGACAAGGTTTTCAATAAGTGAAGTGATTCATCCCAAGAAACTCAATGCTTCAACTATGCTTCAAGAACCCACCAAGTACTCCAAGAGACTCCAATTATGGTTTCACTCTCCCCAATGACAAAAAATGATAGAATAGGTCTATTTATACTGGATTATAAAGGATTCATATGGTTAATGGGTTTACAACAACACCCAACACTCCAGTCTTGAGCAATCTTCCTAAACTCTTGTTCTTTGCTTAGAAAAACCA
>MU225682.1:5400347-5429718 GCA_018584345.1 Thuja plicata | reverse complement strand
TCTGGATTCAAAACTTCAACTTCTTCTTGATCATCATTTCCTTCTTCGGCTTCATCCTCACTTTCGTTTCTAACATTAAGATTCATTCCTCTGCGAATCTCTTCTTGCAATTCTCACACTTGTCTCTGGAGTTCTCTAACCTTAGGTGTCACAACACCAGCTCTTCCGCCACGTTCCCTTTGTGGAGGCATTTTTGCGATGCGCGCTGAAACCCTAACCATGGTCCTGGTGCAAACTGCCTCACAGTCAGTGATTTTTTTACACACTCAGGAACTTCTCACTCTGATACCACTTGATGAAGGGTGCTCCCCTTAAAGCCGCAAACACATAATAGAAACAGAGAAGCAACAACAATTTGCAAGAACAGAAAATGGGCTTCTTATTATCTCCACAAATGTGGAATTACAAACTTTCAAAATTACAATATGCAAAGCCACATGGGCATTCCCCTTACAATATTCTGTAGGACAAAGCCTCGAATTATTACCCAGATCTACCCAGAACTATCCCGAACTGCCTAAGACAACACTACGGGCCTTCTTTATATAGGCAATTTCCACTGCCTGAGAAGGTTCTAGAAATTTAGCCCTTATGGCTAACCAAACTTAGAATTATTTTATTTTTCAATTTAGTACATCAAAGTCGGCTCAAAATAACTTTTGAAACCCGAACAAAAATTTTGAAGGAAAATTATTTTCTGCTATTTCAGGTGGCCCAACTTCCGGAGACCATAATTCGTCACCAGTTGACCCGATTGACTACTATAACCCAATTTCAGAAATGCCACGAAGCGCTCTACAATGCTTGGATTAAGAAAGCTTCAGCCAGCCCAAGTTTCGACCTCATCCGAGACCACTAAAGCCTTCAAAACTAAGCTCAAAGTTTCTATACCCCATTTTCAATACCGAAAATTTTCAATATCTTCAAAACTAGACCTGATCTAGCCATGAAACTTTACTGGCAGGCTGATATGACTGAGATAAACCTCCACATGCAGAATCAGAACATTCCAAGATCATATGACCAACTTACTGAAAATAGCAAGTTTCCATAAATAGAAGCTCTGTACAAGGTAGCCCTTATTGAAAAGAAAACAGAAATATTTTTGGGTGATGCAAGATTGCCCTTACACCCAGGATGCTCCTGCATCAATTACATATAACTCCATTAAGATTCATCCTTATTACATATAACCAAAACCATTATACACTTTAGAATTGCCCAATCTGGCTTCTGAATGTTGTTGATCGTCCTTGAGTCTTCTTAGTCTTTATAGCCTTCATCCCATGATTGAGTGTATGAGGTGCTCCTGCACCACTCGTTTTATTCCTAGTTTCACTTCTTAGCGGCTATCGCTTATTATTTTTATATTGTATGTTTTAATGCTCTAGTTTGTAGTATTAAATGTATTCATAGGGTTTGACTGTTTCCACCTTTATTTTTTAGTGAATATGCATGACACTATTTTAGAAACATTAATAAAAACACAATTCATTAAAATAATTGGATAAGAGGTTTGATAGTAAATGTCAAAAGAGATTAGGTTGTTCAATTTTATGTTGTTCAAAAAAATAGATCTACATTTATCATGTTGAAGCAAATTTTGGCTTTCCCAAGAATATATTACTCCTATGTTTGAGTATCACAATATTTTTGCTCCACCTATATTTGTTCTTTCTTGCAATGTTCTTCACTTCCTATTTTCTCATTGATAGAACTTGTGATATTAATATTACTTGATCTTGTGTATGTGTCTCCAACTTTCTTGGAATGGGTATTTTCCTGCCCATGTGAGTGTTAATCTATAAGTTTTGTTGATGATTAGTGACCAACACTTAATCATTCACTTAGGTAGTTTTTAGTTGGCTATCAATGTGGCCTAGATAAAACTATGCAAGGCCGAGCAACATTGCTGAGCAGTATTTAGGTTGCCGAGTAGTATCATGCCGAGCCGAGTAGGATACTCAATGCCGAGCAACAGAGATGTTAAGTGCCGTGTAGATCAGTTTTTTTTATACATGTATGGAATGATTTAAACTTCGAGGATAAGTGTTCAGGCCGACTTACATAAACTTTTTGGGCCGACTTCTGTATGCATTTAATATTTTCCTACGGAGTTGGTTATTCATTTAATTATTTTATCTTATGCATGATCTATTGTAATCATTAATTGTAATACCTTCAAGGTATGGGTAATAGATCTTGATTGTTGATTTAGATCTCGCTATTAGACTTGAATAGATATATAAGATTGCTTCTAAACCCTATTTTGTAAGTGTGTGGAGAGAAGTGGTGACTGCATTTTTGAAGTGAAATGCACAGAGGGTTATTTTGTTAAGAAGCAAAGATCAAGTAGAGTGACAGCATAGTGAACAACAGAGTAAATTTATATCAGATTGTGAGATCATATAAGGTACTAGAAAGAGGAGATATGTCATCAACATCTCAATGCATAACGAAGGATCAATACTTGAGACATTCTAATCATTGTATCAGTTGAAAATCTCTTAACATAGTGGTTCTAGTAGACCTTTCTAAATCTCCTAACAGAGTGCTTACTTTATTGTAAGTTGAAATCCTTTCATAGGGTAGATTGTAATGATCTTTAGCTCTTAACCAGGCAGACCTTTAACATGGTAGATTGCATCTTGTAATCAACTTTTGTAGCCCTAACAGGCACACTTTATTACTGCAGTAGTGGAGAATTTTGTGGGTGTCATCCCCACCCCAATTTTACCTATTTGGGTTTCTGGGTTACCAAGTTCTTGTGTTATGAGTTATTTATTTTATTGTGTGGGTGCTATTTGATATTACATTAGATTCATATATGTATGAATGTAGATCAGTTTGTTTTAAGTGTTTAAATTTGAAGATCTGATTCACCCCCTTCTCAGTATCTTGCTTTCCCATTATTGTATTTCCAACAATTGGTATTAGAGCTTAGTTCTTTAAAAAGGTCATAATCAGCTTGAGAATATAGATCTTGAGATGGAGATCTACAAGATGGGTAAAGTCATTGAGAATCAAAAGATTGATATACAGCTAGCACTACAACAGCTTGAGATGGCAAGACAGGAATTAAAGAAGTCCTTGACTATAAGGAACGATTTCGCCAAACAAATGAATGACACTCATTATTAGGAAGAGGACACCACAAATCTATTTTAGAATGAATATTCTACTTAGAGTGATGCAACAATAGCAGATCTACTGGAAAAGAACAGTGCACTATGTGAAGAAGTCAGAAACTTGAAAAAGGAACAAGAAGGCCAATCAATAAGAATGTGTGAAGTTGTTGAACAGAAAAAGAAAGTCGAAGATGATTAGGCTATGGCAGAAGAAGACAAAAGAATGATGACTATCAGACTTGATGAAAGAACACATGATGTAAAAACAATGACAGTCAATCAAGTTGACATGGAAAATCAATTACTACTTGTGAGTTAGGAGATCAGTAGGAAAGACTTGGAGATTGTAAATCTTATATCTAAGAATAGTCAATTGAAAGATGAATTGAGGTCTGAGAAAGAACTTAACAACAGAGTGAATGATCCCAATGCAGATATGAGCTACTTTGAACAACTGGTGGAAGCATCAAGAAGACCTAAAGATTCTTCTAGATTAGGCCACACTGAACAACATACAACCACTGAAGAAGGAGAATCATCTAAGACAGGTGAAAGAAGGTATGCAAAGCCAAGAAGCAACAAACCTGTTTGCCACCACTATGGGAAACCAGGTCATACAACAAACATTTTCTGAAGAAAGAATGGTAAATCATATCCTAAAACTAACTTTAATGGTTACTGCTTCAACTGTAATAAGTTTGGACATCAAGCATGTGAATGTAAGACAAAGGCAAGCAACACACCTAGACTCAATGGTAATTTCTATAACTATTAGAAATATGGTCATAGAGCACAAGATTGTAGATCTAAAGGTAAACAACAGTGGACATCAAAGGCACAAGAGATATCACCAAGAAAAGGAAATACTTACAAGTGGGACTACAACACATGGCATAGTTGTCATTACTATGGTGAGTATGGACATGTTCCAAAAAGTTGTATAAGGACACATTTCAGAGGAAAGTCTAAAATTTGGATGAATGGAAGCCTAGTTTGTCACAGTTGTCTGAAAATTGGTCATACAAGGAAAGATTGTAAGACTAGGGTACCTGCTCCTACTGTTGAGCAGATTAGAGAACAAATGAACAAGACATGGGTTAGGAAGTCTTAACCATGCAGCAATGAAGCTAGTGAAGCCAAGGTCACCCAAACCAATGGATGAGGTGATCACATCATCTCCAAGTAAGAAAAAGAGGTATGTAAGGAACTGCATCTAAAATTCTTATCTTACATTAGTTCATAACATGAAATGTACCAAAGTCCATATTTTCATATGTTAAGATGCACCAGGACATATTTTGAAGACAAATGTCGAGAAGAACAAATTACACTATAGGTGCCAAGCACCAATCGTGGAGACTAAGGCCGAGTAAGTTTTGTGAAAGCCAAGTTTAGTAAGCCGAGTGGGATGCAAGTTGTGTTAGAAAGCTAAGGACAGCTGGCTTGCACTAAGTCAACAGGAAGAACATTTATTTCTTACCTACCTTGACCTTTTGAAGTCTATAAAGGATGAACAGTGTATTCTTCATTTTTACCTTGCGATTTTCACTATTTATGGAGCGATTGAAGTAGTTGCAGAATTGATCTTAACGAAGTTAGCATCAAAGATTTCATCAGCATGCTGTTGACAATCCTAAGGTAAACAATATGAAGAACTACTTTCCGAGGTACTCTTTTCTTCATCTCTCAAACCCTAATTTCAAGATTATGGCTGCAAGCTCTTCCACACCAGCTAAAAGTATGGAGGGAGAACAAGAGAAAATTTAGTTAGTACGGAGTGATGAATGTGCACCTCACAACTTTCAAGCCATTCCTGAAAGTGAAATTTAGAGTGATTTAACTAGAGCTCTCTCATCCATTCCACCCAAGGTACTTATGATCCATGATGTTTGATCGTGTTACATGGTTAAGACTGGTGAAGTAGGTGATAGAGAATTAAGGAAATCCTATAGCAAATTGTGTGTTGATGGAGTTCTGAAGGGAGAAATCAAACATATAGTAGACAAAGGTTAACTTGTGCCCTAGATTTTCCACAAGGTTTCAAAGATGAATGGATTAAGATTTTTCTTAGCTGAGTTCATGATATGTGTATATGGTTGGATAATGGACCAGTCAAGATAACTAAGAACATGATTCATCGAGTGACTGGATATCCTGTAGTGAATAGAAAATAGACAATGAGAGATAACAACAAAGAGGAAATTACACTGAACACTAGAGCCATATGGAACAATAGAGGTATGACTATCTCTACAATTAAAGACCTAGAACTTGATTTTAGAGTAAGAGTAATAGCACATAAGTTCTATCAGTCGAGTAGATTGGATAGTGTTCCTTGTACAACCCTTGACCAGGCATGGAAAATTGTTAAGAAGAATCATACATATGATCTTGTCGAGCTACAACAGACACAATTAGCAGAGAACCTAGCATCAATCAGAAAGGCTAAAAGCTCATCATGTAAGTTTGGTTCCTTACTAGTCTGTATATTTTTCTACATTCAGGATACATTTCCTACTTTGGGAAATATTGTTTGGAAAAAGGATAGACCCATTATAGTTCAGATTAGTGAATGTATTGAAAAATTAGGAGGTAATTTCAATAGCATAATGGGAGCTATTTTGTGGAATTTAAGAAGAGAATGAGATTAAGAACTAGGATTCCTAGATCACTAGTGGAGAAGCACTATGAAGAAATTTGTTTTCTAGTTGATAAAGATAACACTTATATCCAGGTTGTGACACCAAGGATAACATGTTTAGAACCATTTCCATATGAAATTAACATTGATGAAACATCAGCAGCCATCATTGCACTCCTAGCCGAGGCAATTGATACTATAGTAGAAAGGTTTGGAAATTTTGATGAAGCCAAAGTAAAAATTACAAGAAGTTTAACAAAGGGAACCATGGAGAGGAAAAGAAAGAAGATTGTGAAAAACCTAAAGAAAATGGCTGGTTTGGGAAGTGATGAAGAACCTGAGGATGCACCTTTAGGCATGACCATAGGACAAGGTGAGGATATGTCTACAGAAGAGGAAGTGAGTGCATATGAGGAGATCACTAAGAAAGCTAAGGGTAAAAGACCATCATTTGTCATAGTAACCAAGCCGAGCAAAGCTAAACCTAAGGTTACACCTCCTGCAGCTAATCGTCTAAGGACTAGAGAATCTATTATTACTTCTCCAGTAGTACAAACAAAAGTATATGGAAAGAAGAAGGTTGGAGAAATCAATTCTAGAAAGGAAGCTAAAATTTCTCCTAAGGCCGAGCCAAGTAAACCTGCAAAGAGACCTAGGAGGAAACTAGACTTGGGGACAGATAGTGATGATGAAAAGAGTGAGATTGATGAACCCAGTAACATACCTATAGTACAATTCAAGAAACCAGCTAGTATTGATGAGGTATGTGACACTTTGAGAAACTCAGCAGGATTAGCTACTTTCAAATTCATTAAGTATGAGAAATAGAGTATTAGAGATAAGCACAAAGTTCAGGAAGCACTTTTGGATATGATGAGTACTTTCAAGTTAACTCCTACAGAGATAGAAAACCATGTGCCGAATGAATTGTATGAGTTTCTGTCAAGCAAATGGGAATTTGCACTTACACAGAGAGACAGATCAGGGAAGGAACTTTAGCCAAGGTAATACCTGAGTTGACTTCAAAACAGAGAGCCAAATTCATTGAAGAATACAAGAATAGGTTTGTTCCTAAACTTAGAGGTTATGCTATTTTGAAAAATGATATTGAAGGATTAGTACAACAAATTACAAGGATTTAGAAGGAAATCTTTGGACTGATAGTTCCAAAAGACAAGAAATCAGATGTAGGGACATCTGATCAAAAGGAAAAAGAAGTGGAGATCACCCCTGAGCCACAGGTGACTCAAGGTCAAATTGCTATAGAATAGGAAAAGGCTAAAGATGCATTAGACTCAAAAAAATTTGTTGATCTGACAGTAGACAGTCTAATTGACTACATATTTGATGATTCCAGTAATTTGAATGCTGAGGAATAGGACATGCCGAGTGGTACAAACACTGATTCGCCTATTAAGGAAACTAAGACTAAAGGAGAAAAGACCACTGTATCTGAAGAGAAAATTGATGAGATAATTGAAAAAATCAATGATCAGATAAGTGAAGAGAAACAACAAACAAATGCACAAGAGGTAACTTCACAAAATCCACCTATTTTAGAGGTTGTCAAAATAGTTTTAGATAGTGGTATAGTGGTGAAGGATACTGTTGATAAGCCTAAGGAACAAGAAGCAATGCAAGTGTTGGTTGATCTACCACACTCTGCATCATCCACTCCCACGGGTCCTAAAATTGGAGGTATGCCTAATCCATAGACAATCCTGGCAGAATTAAAAGAGGCAATGGACATTGATACTATGACAGGAAAAGGTATTACGCAATTGAGCATTAGCTCACCAGAGTTGAAGAGAAAGAAACTTCTGAAGAAGAAGTCTCAAATTCTAGATGTCACATTAGATGAGGTAATTGTGATTCCACAATGGGATCCCAATGAATTATCTTTTGAACAAATAGGTGTTAGAGTAATAGTACATTTTCCTTTATAATTAAATCACTTTGTTTAATTATTAAGGCTAACTATTATTCTATTCATTTAAGCTTATCATTTGTAGGTGCATAATAATTAATAAGTTTTATTAATTATTAAATGCACAAACCTAGCTTTCTCCAGCTTTAGGGTTTCTCACCTTATATGTCGATTTTGTAATTATTGTATTTACTTTTTGGGAAATAATAATTCTCTCTCACTCTGCTGATATTTTCCAAACCCTTGTTTCTAGTTTTGCTTCCTTGCTTCGATCTTGTGATAGGTTTTCTTGCATGCAGCTGCTTCTGGGATTCGGCACTGTTCTTATCAGTTCCAACATGGTATCAAAGCTTTGTTGCTATGGCTTGTTCAAGTTCTATTGAAGCAAGCTCTTCGCATCCCGAGGATTTGAAGCTGTCAGATCATTTTTTCATTTTGTTTATTGGTTCTGTGGGGTCTCTATTTTTTGGAGAATTTTGGACCAAAAATGACCTCACAGTTGAGTTTGAAAGGCCCAAAAACCTTAGGATTCATATAAAACATGTCCGATTTGGACACTGGAGCATCTGGCAAATTTTTCTAGCCTATTAGGGCCGTATGTGCTCAAAAATCGAGGCAAAACTAAAAAAAATTAAAAAAATCTATTTTTTTAATAAAATTCAGGCGCATTGCCACTACGCCACCCACGCACTGCCACTGGCCCATGTGCCACCCCGCGGCCACCGCTTTGCCGTTGGGGCCCGCCGCCACCACGCAGCCGCTCGGCCACCACCAGTGCTTAGCCCGGCCGCCCCCGCCTCCCTGCCCGGCCACCACCTCCACCGATGTCGCCACCCATGGGCCACCACCGCACCGCCAAACATCCAGTGACGGCCATACAGCCATCAAATTATTTTTCGAGACTGTGTTTTTCCAGGGAGCATGTATTTTGGGGGTTCTTGTGGTTTTTTTTCCATATTTTGGGCATACGGTGTCCTTTTTTAGAAAATGAAATATTGCCAAAAAGGTATTTCTGAGATGGACACGATGATGCTAGTCTTGTTTGCTAATTTGGCTGTTTGAGTTCCTATTTTTGGCATTGAAGTAGAGGCTTCATTTTCCTCCCTCTCTACATCCGGTGTTCAGGTTTTTCTCTAGTTTTTCGTGCTTTCAGTAATTGATTATTTGTTGTACGGGGGTTAGAATCATACATTGTGGGGGGGTGCTTTTTCTTTCTATCATTTACTTTTAGAAATCAACCCTTCTACTTCTGTATTTTTCTTCTCTTAATGTCAGACCCCTCTGTGGCCCGGCTAACACCACATAATTACCACACCTAGAAAGAACACATGACCAGGCTACTCATGTCACGTGGCTTATGGTCATGCCTAGATGAACATCAACCTATCCTATAGTGTCCTTTTGAGATTCTTCAGCACAGGAATAAGATGGATGAAGCCATGGGCTTGATTGCACTAAACATTTCTGACAGTCTCCTCTTTCACTTGGATGGTTTGACCACTCCTAGGGCCATTTGGGGAAAGTTTTCAGATTTCTTTGGCACTGTAAATGAGTTTTGGGCACTATAGCTTGATGCAGAGTTGACTACTTTGACACCTACCAGCTTTCCCACCATTGAGGACTTCTTGATGAATTTCAAGTCTCTACGCTCAGTTTTGTAGGGATGTGGGAAAACCAAGATAGATGATGAGTGTATCTTCTTGATACTCTAAACGTTGCGAGGACAGTATCAGATCTTCTCTTCCACCTTCTACTCCACCATGGATGCTTTGGGTGCTAGACACACCATGCCTTCTTTTGAGACATTCTGTGATCGGTTGACACAGGAACAGGCAAAGATCCAACAAATGGATGCTTCTGGGTCTTCTAGCCAAGCATTGGTTGCTCAGTCTTCACAGGGGAAACCAAAATAGAAAGGCAAACCAAAGAAAGATTCTATAGGCAATGAGTCTTCCTCCAAACCTGCACAACAAAATGATTCAAAACCTCCAGCTAACCCTTCCAAGGGTAAATCTTCTTCGAAGTCTACTAAGTCTACCTCCAAGACTAAGAAGAAATCAGTTGAGACCTGTAGCTTTTGTGGAAAGGATGGACATCCTATTTCTAGGTGTTGGAAATTTTTGGAGGCTTTAGAGGAAGCCATGCAGGAGCATCACATTTCAGCTCCTCAATCCACATCCTCCCCTACAGGGAAAGGTCATGCTCTTACTGCATGAGCTATGACTTCTGGGCCCACTTGCATTCTTGATTCTGGTGCTTCTCACCACATGACTCACACTCAGCAGTTGGTCACTTTACAGATTGCTGTTGGGAACTCATCTCATCTTTCTATTTTGGGTTCTGGTTCTGTTGTATTCATTGGGGGTTCTCTTCAAGATGTTCTCTTTGTCCCTGACATTTCGATGAACCTTCTATCTATCTATCAGATTTGCCACTCTGGCTCTGGTAAGACAGTTGAGTTCTCACCACATGATGTGGTTATTTGGGACTTACATGATTCTGAGATGATTGTGGCTACTGGGAGTGTTGACACTGCATCCTGACTATACAGATTTGATGGATTTGAGTCTTCTTCTAGCACAGGTTCCTGTCTTATAGCACATGCAGATTCAGTGAGTGGACTTTTGCATGAGTGTTTGGGCCATGTCAATTACAAATATCTTCAGCAGATGAGCACACAGACAATTGTTCTTGGGCTTCCATAGATTACTTGCACTGATGGAGTTTGTCAGGGTTGTGTTCTTGGAAAACAACATAGGGATCCTTTTCCTCAGGGACAAGCTACTCATGCTTTGGCACCATTGGAGTTGATTCATAGTGACCTCATGTCATTACCTACTCCTTTTTCTGGTGCCAGATATGTGCTCACATTTATTGATGACTTCTCCAGGTGCACATGGGTGTGTTTTTTTTGAAGTACAAGTATGATGTCTTTGATTCATTTTGAGTATTTAAGACATTTGTGGAGAAGCAATCTGGTCTTTCTATTCACTGGATATGCAAAGATAATGGGGGGGGGAGTATGTGAACCATTCTTTCAAGGATTTTTGCTTTGAACATGGTCTTCAACATCATTTTTTAGTGCCCTACACCTGTTAGCAGAATGGTGTGGCAGAGAGAAAGAACAGAACACTTTGGGAGATGGCTAATTGTATGATACAGTCTAGGTCCATGGATTCATCTTTTTGGGCAGAGGCAGTCAATTGTTCCAACTATACTCAAAATTGGATGCCTCATAAGGCAGTTTGACATATGACTCCTGAGGAGGCTTAGTCTCATGTCAAGCCTGATGTTTCTTCATTCTAAATTTTTGGTAGTGAAGCATGGGCATTTGTGCCTGACGCTCAGAGGAGAGCGATGGAGTGGAAGAGCCAACAACTCATTTTTGTTTACTACTATGAGGATGTTAAGGCATATAGGTTGTTTGACCCTGATTCTAGAGAGGTCCTATTTCAATGGGATGTCCAGTTTGATGAGCACCTTCCTGCAGTAGATGCCCCACTTCCAGAGTCTACTTCACTTACCACTACTCCCTTATCTCTTCTAGTTTTGTTTCAGGATGATGAGGATGATGATCTTGGTGATCCCCATTTACCTGCACCACAGGATCCTCCATAGATGCCTAGATAGGCTTGTGTTACAGTTGATGTTGCAGGATCTTTGGCTGGTGACCCTTCCACCTCCCGTCACACCCGGTCTCATATTGTAGGTTCTAGTCTTCTGATTCATGCTATTTGTGGTGACCCTCAGACATTTGGGGCAGCAATAGGACATACTAAGTGGGACAGTGCTATGGAGGAGGAGCATTCTTCTTTGATGAAGAATCATACTTGGGATCTTTGTTCTCTTCCTAAGGGAAGAAAGTTAGTGTGATGCAAGTGGTTGTATCATACTAAGTTTGTTGCTGATGGTTCTATTGATAAGTACAAGGTATGTCTTGTTGTGAAGGGTTTTTCACAGGTTGAGGATATTGATTACACTGAGACATTTTCCCCTATCGCCAAGATGAACTCTATTTGCTTTGTCTTATCTGTCGCAGCTTCTCAGGGATGGCCCATTTTTCAGATGGATGTGAAGAGTGCTTTCTTGCATGGTGATCTTAGTGAGGAGATTTACATGGAGTCACCTTAGGGATTTGTGCAAGATTCCTCCTTGGTTTTTAGACTTCGACATTCTTTGTATGGTCTCAAACAGGCCCCTCAGGCTTGGTATGAGATGGGCTCTTTTCTGCTTTCTACAGGGTTCACATGCTGTCATTCTAATCCTATACTCTACATTCAGTATCTTGAGGATGAGGTTTTGATCCTTGTGCTATATGTCAGTGATCTTCTCATCATAGGTAGCTCATCTTATATGATTTAGGATGTTCAACGCGCATTGATGGAGCAGTTTGAGATGACAGACCTTGGTCTATTACACTTCTTTCTAGGTCTGCAGATTGTTCAGTCACCTACTAGGATCTTTGTTTACCAGCAGAAGTATGCTCTTGACATGCTTCAACGCTTTTATATGCTTTATTGCAAGCCTACTCCCACACCTTTTCAGTTGGGTGTTACTTTGTCTACCTCTTGCACTTTGCCTTCAGTGGATGCTACTTTGTATTGGCAGTTGGTTGGTAGTTTGTTATACCTGACACACACTCATCCTGATCTCTCCTTTGTAGTTGGTCTAGTCTCTTGGTTCTCACATGAGCCTCATGAGATTCATTGGCAATCTGCCAAGCGTATTTTGAGATACATTCAGGGCACACTTATGTATGGCATTCACTTCACATTAGGGGCTCCTCACATTGTTGGCTACACTGACTCAGATTGGGCTGGTGATGTTGATGATTGAAAGTCTACTTCTGGCTTTGTCTTTTGCCTTGGCTCTAGCCCTATCACATGGTCATGAAAGAAGTAGAATGCTCAAGAACTTTCATCTATAGAGGCTGAGCACAGAGCTGCAGTGCATGCTAGTCAGGAGATTTTATGGCTTCGACAGTTGATGACTGAGTTTGGATTTTCTCCTGATCGTCCCACTATTCTGTGGTGCGATAATCAGAGTGCTATTCACATTTCTCTCAACCCAGTGGAGCATCAGTGCACTAAACACATTGAACTTCATATGCATTTCATCTCTCAGCAGATTCAGGATGGTGTTCTCACTTTGGAGTACATTCCCACTAACGCGCAAGTTGCTGACATCTTCACCAAACCCTTTGCATCTCCATGCTATCTTTAGTTGTGTTCTATGCTTGGGGTGATGGAAGTTGTTCTTGGGGGGTCTTGTTGAGGCATTCCTTCCTTCATGTTTTTTTTTATCATGTTGTTGTATCTCCTTTTGGGGTAGAGTTTTTCTCACTGGGTTTTCTCTATTTCCCTGGTTTTTAGAGATTTCTTTGTAGTTGGGTACCTGATCAGGCCTTGTTGCTGGGACCCATTTCTTTTTCTTTTATAGCTGTGCTAGGTTAGTTTCCTCCTAAGCTTCGCTTAAGGGGGGGTGTTAGAGTGATAGTACATTTTCCTTTATAATTAAATCACTTCGGTTTAATTATTAAGGGTAACTATTATTCTATTCACTTAAGCTTGTCATTTGTAGGTGCATAATAGTTAATATGTTTTATTAATT
Organism: Thuja plicata; assembly: GCA_018584345.1. Taxonomy (NCBI): domain Eukaryota; kingdom Viridiplantae; phylum Streptophyta; class Pinopsida; order Cupressales; family Cupressaceae; genus Thuja; species Thuja plicata. The sequence goes on along the minus strand of MU225682.1, from coordinate 5,416,412 downwards.
ATTAAATGCACAAACCTAGCTTTCTCTGGCTTTAGGGTTTCTCACCTTATATGCCACTTTTGTAATTATTGTATTTAATTTTTGGGAAATAATAATTCTCTCTCACTCCACTGATATTTTCCAAACCCTTGTTTCTGGTTTTGCTTCCCTGCTTCGATCTTGTAACAGGTTTTATTGCATGCAACTGCTTCTAGGATTCGGTACTGTTATTATCAGTTCCAACAATAGGGACTCTTCAAGAATTACTCAAGAGGAAGAAGAGATAGGAAGAGATGAAAATAGAACAGAAGCAAAAGCAGGTGTTGCATGACATCAAGGACATATTTGCAAAAGCTTTTGACTTAGAAGATGAAATGCCTCAAGCTCCAATTATTGATCAATTAGTCAACATTGTATAGAAGGTAACTGATGATGATATTAACAACAATGAAAAAATTCTACAATGGTCTGAGAGGAGATTAGAGAGCAAAGTTCTAGAGAAAATCTCAGAGGAGATTGCAACAAAAAAGGTTGAACTTTCTACTCTTGTAGAAATTTTGGATAAAGTTACAACAAATGTTTATTCTTTGTACAAGAAACTATGTGATGTTGACTTCTTCACAAAGGATAATCTACAGCTTGTTGAGAAGCTACAGTTAGATTTAATATCAACTATCAATACTTTCAGTAAGGATACTACTTCTAGTTCTTTACATTTTTCTAAGTTGATCAATGGACAACAGAGAATAGCCGATCTTATGGCTGAAGATGGTCGAATTAGGGCCAAATTTATCACTATTTAGACAAGCATGTTGCCTCACTTGGAGGTAATACAGAAGGAACTTTCAGATGCAAAAGAGTTGTCATAGAGAAATGTAAATCTCTCAACTACAGAAAGTTTAGTGATTCTAGCTGCCGAGCTAGAAATAAAATTGGAAGTTATGAAGATTGCTAAGGAAAGTTAGGATACTACATTTGGATCAACCCTACAACTTCATAAACAATTTTTGGATAAGTATAACTTAACCCCACCAGCAATCAGTGACAAAAAAAAGGGGGAAGTTGGTAAGGAAGATGGTAAGGAAGTTGGAAAGGATACAATATGATACATCAGTACAGAACAAGTACACTTGTATATATTTTTGAAGGCATGTAAACTTTTTGTATGAATAATTTTGAGTATATTGCTAGGGGGAGTACTTAGAATACTTAGGCAACATTTTGATGGAATGAAATGAAGTAATGATAAGTGTGTTTTCACCACTAATATCAAAGGGGGAGATTGTTAATCTCTAAGTTCTGTTGATGATTAGTGACCAACACTTTGACATTCACTTAGGCAGTTTTTAGTTGGCTATCACTGTGGTTGAGCTAAAACTATGCAAGGCCGAGAAACATTGTCGAGCAGTATTTAGGTTGCCAAGTAGTATCATGCCGAGCTGAGTAGGATACTTAGTGTCGAGTGATAGAGATGTTAAGTGTCAAACAAAACAATTTTGTGTATACATGTCTAGAATGATTCAAACTTTCAGGATAAGTGTTCAGGCCGACTTATATAAGCTTTTTGGGCTGAATTATGTATGCATTTAATATTTTCCTACACAGTTGGTTATGCATTTAATTATTTTATCTTATGCATGATCTATTGTAATACCTTCAAGGTATGGTTAATAGATCTTGATTTTTGATTTAGATGTCGCTATTAGACTTGAACAGATATATAAGATTGCTTCTAAAACCTATTTTGTAAGTGTGTGGAGAGAAGTGGTGACTACATTTTTGAAGTGAAATGCATAGAGGGTTATTTTTTTAAGAAGAAAAGATCAAGCAGAGTGACAGCACAGTGAAAAAAAGAGTAAAGTTATATCAGATTGTGAGATCGTAGAAGGTACTGGAAAGAGGAGATATGTCATCAGCATCTGAGTGCATAATGAAGGATCAATACTTGAGACATTCTGATCATTGTATCAGGTGAAAATCTCTTAACAGGGTGGTTCTAGCAGACCTTTCTAAATCTCCTAATAGAGTGCTTACTTTATTGTAAGTTGAAATCCTTTCACAGGGTAGATTGTAATGATCTTTAGATCTTAACTAGGCAGACCTTTAATAGGGTAGATTGCATCTTGTAATCAAATTTTGAAGCCCTAACAAGCACACTTTATTACTGCAGTAGTGGAGAATTTTGTGGGTGTCATCCCCACCCCAGTTTTACCTATTTGAGTTTCTAGGTTACCAAGTTCTTGTGTTATGAGTTATTTATTTCATTGTGTGGGTGCTATTTGATATTACATTATATTCATATATGTATGATTGCGGATCAGTTTGTTTTAAGTGTTTAAATTTGAAGATCTGATTCATCCCCCCTCTCAGTATCTTGCTTTCCTATTATTGTATTTCCAATAGCGAGAAAAGAAAGATATTTATTTAATCATTATTACTTTTTTTGATTTGGAATGTTCTCTTGATGACATTAATAAGTGGCATGTTATTTTAGGAGTTACATTCATCATATTAAGGAGTTACATAGAGAAAAATAACATCGAGCTCTTTAATAACATATTAAGGAGTTACATAGAGAAAAATGGAAGATATTATTATGATCTAGGTGGATTTGATATTAGAGTCTTCTTAGTATACCACTCAAATTGGAGATGTGTTCTTGATAGATTAATTAAATAAAAGATACCCTTGTGAGGGCTATGTATCTTGAGCATTACATAAAGGAGGAATCAATTTTTGTTGACCTTTATTTTTCATGACCACTTGTTTTGAGAAGTAATTTCGCATTTCTCATTTTTCTATAGATTAGATACCTTAGATTCAGGTTCTATGATGTGTTACAAGTAAATTAACGCTGTATTATTAAAATACTCTTAGATAAAATAATTTGAATAAAACTGTATCAGTTAAAAATTTGTTCTGGATCAATATGTAATACATAATATGGTTGATTATATTTTAAATTAATCACTTTTATCAATATAATTTGTTGGGATTAAGGTGTCATTTACTTCCAATTCAATGTACTATTTTGATGTTTGTAATACTCTAGGTAGGTGTCGCTAAATCCTGGGATATAATTAGAAATTAATTTTATAATCTATATTCCTTGAGAAATTTTGCATTATTTCTTATATATGGATTCATGAAGGAGGCAAAGTTAGTAGTGTGTGAACATATGAAGGTAATTTTCCAAATACTGTAACTTTGTTGTCAATCATGATTGCACCCTTGATGCAAAGTGTGAAAACTTGAAATCCTGTTGGAACATGGAAACGTTCTCACTAGTGGGAATGAGAATGGATCTACATATCATAGGCTGGCTTCCTCCTTGTGATCACCTACACTAATTCTGAACAGGGAAAAAGATAGAAGGATATTCCTTTGTAAACAAAACTTATACTAAAAAGGTGATGCACCAATGTTTAACTTGCAGCAAAGTCAAGAGATTCTTCAAAGCTAAATGAAACACAAACCAGCTAGATGAACTCTACAAAAATAAATCTATGATGTGTTTTTTTAACACTATTAAAGAGGAAAACATACATGCTTTCACAGTTTAACAATGAGGTTCAAAACTCAATCACAAATCTGCATTATGAACCATCATATTCCACATTATAACTTGAAGGAAAATTGATTCAATAAAGGTAGATAACACAATAACTAAGATAAATATTTCACAACTAAACCATTAACTCAGAAAAATAAGTAGGAGGAAACAAACTCTAAATATATCCCTCAAATCTGATACAAAATGGCTCCAATACAATGAGGCCTACTTTTTGCAATCTACAAAAAAGATGAAAGAAGAAGGAAGACCATCTCAAAAGAGGTGAAAATACAAGATATAGGCCATATAACCAAAATGGGTCAGATGCATGAGAAAACCACATAAAATTAGGAGCCAAAATGTTGGAAACCGAAGTCCTACTGATCCAAAAACTCCATTAAGACATGCATAACTCATGTGCCACTCAAAACTGCCCCAAAACTGCTCAAGATCCTCTAAAAACATGTAGGAATTGTGTGGGTCAGATATGAAGAGAAATACCATTGAAAAAGGGATAGAATTGAGAGGTAATAAAGTATAAATGTTGGAAAAGAGCCCCAAACTGATACTATCTGAAATTCAACTCCAAAATACTTCCAACTAAACTCCAAAGTGCTGCAAATAGGCCTTAACTACCCCAAAACGGATCATGAACTGAAAACTCCTCCTTGAGTCAAACAAGACAAGAAGATAAAAATGATAAGGCATCAGCTAGATAAGCGTGAGTAGACACAAGGTTAACTCATAGAAAATGACCTGTTAATTGAACTTAGGATAATTAATAATTATTGTCTTATATGAGTGAGAATTAATTATTATTATTGTAATAAAAGCATGCAACAATGAAACTCCTCCTAAGATAATTTATTTATTAATTAATTATTAATCAATTATATTTTGACATATTTAATTTTTTTAAACAAATAGTTTATCTATTAATTTAAAAATCAGACACATTAGGATATAATTAATTAATAATAAGCAAATAAATAAAAACTCCCAATTTATTTACTTATTAATTATTAATCGTATTTTAATATACTTAATATTTTAAAGTAAATATATTACATTATTTTCTTTAAATTAAATATATTAAAATATGATTATTAATAATAAGTGAATAAATAGAAAGCAAAACAAAACCTATAAGAGAATTCAAAACTTATACTTTATTTAAAAATCATATAAATTATAATTACAAAATACGTAATTTAATGAATATCTCAAAAATGATATCTATTAAATTTTGTATCTTGTAATTATAATTGATAACGTTTAAAAATAAAATATGAATTTAAAAAACTCTCAAACAAACAAAAATGACATTTCTATTAAATTTAAGTTTATTAACTAATATGTATCATTAACAAATGATACACATTAGTTAATAAACTTATATTTAATAGAAATATCATTTAAATTTAAAGTAAGCTAAAGCTTACTTTCCTAAGGCTTTGAATTCGACACTTATCCTAAGGGATACTAAACCAATGCCTAAGAAACTAAGGCCAAAAAGCTACCATGCCCCTAACTCGTGAGGATAAGCCAAACCTAAGGAATGAAGCTATAGTTAATACTAAGGAAAAAGCCTTTCTATGCTATGGATTTCATAGGGTAAAGAAACCCTAAAGTGCTTCATTTGACTCATTTGGTTTTTCTCTCCTCTTACACAACAACTTTGCCTTATCCTAGTCGCCGCCTCCATGAGGGTTTGAATGTAGCTATTGTGGGATGGTTCTCTCTTGTTGCCTCTGTGTTTTTATATGGAAGACATTGCCGCTCTCTTTCAACTCATGGCTCTTAAAATTGGTAAGAACCTCTAGTGCTGATCTATAGCTTGTTACTTTCTTGGTTCTGAGGAAAATGGAAAGATAAATGAATGTATTTCAAAATAGCATCAATGGTTAAAACCCTTCCTTGCATAGCTTCTTTGTATATATATTTTTCTATGAAGCACCTCTTAAAAAAAAAGCAAGAAATACTCTTTCTCTTCTTTATGTGCATTGCTTCTTGTATTCCCTCTGTGTATACTGTACTTTCTATGGGTGATTCTCTGAGACATTCTATGCAGATTCAAAACTAATTTGACGGGTACCTCCATCTTTCTTATGGAAGACTGTGTGGTTTGGGCTTCTTTCCTTTTCTTTGAGACTTCTATGAGTTTATTCTCTTCAAATTGGGTCTTACATAAGAGAGGTTTTGTATTCAAGAGAACACATATGCTTGAATCATTAATTTTTTTTCTAGAAGTAGGGTAAAAGCACAATCGAGTGTCGCCTTTTAGGCTAACTTGACTGACTTAGCTGAGTGGGACTTGGCCCAGTCAGACTCGACATAGTCTAACCCGACCAAGTCCACATAGGTTCTACTTGGTGCAGAATAGTTCCTACGTGGCCGAGTAGACTGGGTCAAGTGAGACTCGGCCCAGTCCCACTCGGTCCAGTCCCTGAGATATTTTTATTACAAATATAATCTCCAAGCCCTTCATTTTCACATTGAGGGGCTAAGGGGACTCNCCTAGTAGGACTCGACCGAGCCTGACTGGGCCGATTCAGACTGGGCTGAGTCTTCCTAGGTGGCATGCCATGTTAGAAGTCAAACCCCCAAAAACATTAAAAAAACCATAAGTTTACATTTATGTTGTTTTGTTCTCTACTCAAAACATAAAATTTAAAAAAAAAAATTAAAGTACCCTTTTCAGGACATAAAAATTTTATATTGTTCAATTATAAAATGTTGAACAAAATTGTTAAAAACTACATGTAGGTATATTAAGTTCTAAGAATTTGTTGATTCAGAAAATTAAAAAAAAAATGGTAAATCAATTCAGAAAAATTTTAAAATCATATACAAAACTAGAGAAGAGAGTCATCTTCAAAAATATGTAATTTATTTGGATTTTTTTATAGTTTTGATAGGGGAAAAGTGGCGGGAGACAAAAACTATTGATTTCAGGTAAGTTCGACTTTGAATACTTATAACGGGAAAACTGTAGATCGAAAACACTTATTTATTCTTATTTTGCACTAGCTATACATGCCATCTAAAACATATTCTGAAATTGGAGGGAAAAAAATGTTTTACTTATAATGATTTGGGTAAACCCCTTGATTTGCAGTATTTTTCACGAAACAAAAAATAGACCTAAAAATTCAAAAAACATATTAATTTTTGTTGAATTTTAAAAAAATAAATTATAGGCATAAAATTCATCCTATTTCACACATTTCATCAATTTACATAAACTTCAAATTATCAATAGAAATGTGACTTTTATGCCCTTGAAATTTTATAGTTTTGGTTTTGTTAACCTTTTCCTTTATAAAAGGGTGACAAATTATTGTGCTTTTACCCAGTAACTATATTCCTTAGAAATGAAAATGACAATAACCTAACAAAGACTTTTGGATATCTCTTTGATATGGACTATTGACCACTGATAAGCCCTTTTATCTTTTGAGACTGCTAAACTAATTTGTTCTAGCTAATAAAAATGTTGTAACTGCATCATTGGTGATGCCAACTCACGCACTCATCCTTTGACTGGCTACTGGTAATAAAACCCCAAGAAAATGCACATATGAATACCTCTCTCTAAGTCATCAACTGATGCATCTTGCACTTGGGCTGCATACTGCAAGTTCTAGAGCACATCCTCTGTTAAAGGATGAGATACAAGATCCTTTGAAAGACATTTAGTAGTGACATCTATAAATGTTGCAATTGATTCATCTACATTTGTTTTTCAAACCAACTCTTGAATTTTATTTGCTTCTTTGACCTTCTACAAATATTGGCAAGCTATAGCCCTTCAACATTTGAAACCCAACTTTTTTCCACTAGAACATTTGTGATTTTCAAGTTGTTATGGAAAAATCTACTCTAATTGCAGCAGCTAGCCTTTATGGTCAAGTTATTTCCTCTTTAATCAATTGACCAAATGATGATATCTTAACTTTCACAATAGCTCCAAGTAAATCTTTAAATTTTGGATTATGTATCTCCACACAAATTTCAAAGAATCTTCCCAAAAATCTCTCTTACACCATGTTCAACATATTGTTCTTTCATTCTAACTCTTCCTCTAATGCTAAATGATCAGCTTCAGATTTTGCAAGTCCTTCCCTTAAATGATTGATTTTTCTCATGTAATTTATCTGACTCTGGAAGCTTCATTTTAAGACTGCGTGCGTGCTAAAGTGCTACATTTCATTTCTATCTCCTACTGCAAATCTCCTTTATGAATGAACTAAAAGGTTTCATGACATGAAGACATGTCCCTTCAATGATTTTCTAATTTTGTACACTTGACCCATGTATGTCTTTTGTTCCATAAGTGAGAGTTGAAAGTTCAAATATCATATTTAATGAGGTAATTTTCCCAGTGCATTGAGACCAAGCATAACAAAATCACTATCCTTGAGGTATAGCAAGTGACAACCATGAACTGCATATTTTCCCAGCATTACAACCTTATCTTGGATACACCTTCTCCAGGTTATCACAAAATAATTCTTCCATTCTAACTCATGCACCTTTGTATATATATCTCACTATCATTATGAGTTATGACTTATTTCTGAGTAAATTTGTTGTTGTGGAATATAGCACTAGTGATGCAGGAGCTTCTGAGGGTCATAAATTTTGACTCAAATGTAGGTTTTTGCTGAAATTTTGCAGGCAGAAGCATAGGGAGGAGATATTTGGATTTTTGATCGAGCTCATCTCAAGTGGTGGTTGTTCCACCCTTTTTTCGGGAGCCAAAAATATCATCTTGGCCTCTGAAATTGGCTTTTCTTGTTTTTTTTTTAGTTTGTTTAGAAAGTTGTTTTTGTAATAAATCCAAAATCGCATCTTTGATTTTGTGGATTATTTGGAAATTCATCTTGCCTTAGTTGGGGTATTTTCATGGGAAAAATCAAGATTCGTAGGATGGGTTTTGGAAATTACCAAAAATGGAAAAAAAATCTGCCAAATATTGTAATTTTCAGAATTGTATTAAGTAGGCATTTTCTTTCATTGTAAGGTAGAGTAAGTAGGAGAAGTTTAATGAATAATTTTGAATTTTTCAACATTGTGTCGAGTATATTTTGAAGTTTTGTTCTTGAAGGTTTTGGTGCTGCATCAACTAGTCTAGTAGCAATGTTATTATGTGGGACTCTTGGTCAAAAGAGTCACAATAGAATTTCAATTTTGTCTTACAAAAATTGAATGCACTTTTTCAATTAGCACAATATTCACAATACTAACACTAGTGCAATCTCCCTCACTACCACTTGGCGCATCCTGTACCTTTAATGTTTTTAAAATGTATTTGTCTTTCTCACAGCTTCTAAAAAAATGAGAAAAAGAATTTCACATCTTTTGACATTCCCACTCATAACCTGATTTTGGTACTGAATCCTTTATTGTAACATCAAAATTCCATGGAACACCGTTGCTCTGAAACTGATTCTAAAAAAGTCATCTCATACATGCACTCAAACACAAACTTGATGAAATTTTTTTAAATTATGCTATCATATGATTACATTGTGATATCTTTGTATTTCTTTTAATAACACTTCCTGTGACATAGAAATTATGACATGCTTCTTATGGCATGATGACTACACTTTCTTGAATAATTATAACTAACATTCTATTCTTATGAATTCTAAGATTTTTCTATAGCTACACCCTTCTGTAGATTCCTTGAGATACTGAGAATGAATGTTTCTCCATTTGTTTGCACACCGTGGCAACTTCTATAACTTTGCATTTCGATTCTTGCAGCAAAATTGAAAGATGTCTTTTACTTGTGATTGTTGACTTTCCTTATGCATACATGGATAGTGGCTTCCAAAAATATCTATAATTAGATTACTTAAGGACCATTGATGCTCCAAAACTTCTCTTCAAAACTCCATGGATAAAAGTTATTTTTCTTGTGTATATAACTGTCAAGTCTAATAGTAATTTTTGTTCTATGTTTGTTAGAATCTATGAATTATACTTCAAAGTTTGAACTCTGAATAATGTTGTTCACTACTAAATGAAAAGTGTGACAAGTTATATTGTTTTTTCTCCTTGTATCATTTGATAGTGTATCTTTTTCCTTTTAATGTTTACACTTAATCAATACAATATATGATCTTCATGGTTTTCTTTTGGTTGTTTTGAACCCAATACAATTTTTTCATTGGTGCTCTTGACTTATGTACAAAAGAAATAAATTCTACCCTATAGCAATATATCTTAATAATGTCTACTCCTTTCAAGATAATCTGAGATGATGAATACTGGAAGGTTTTATGTGTTAGTAATAACTGAGAGGGGGGGTGAATCAGTGGCCTCAAAAATTTATCCTTTAAACTTTAATCCACCAATAAATACACCTCATATTATTAAGTCCCTACAAGATGTATGCCTTAAAATACTTGAAATAATTAACTGTCTATTGGTTTACCTTGTCTGTCCTTATTCTCCTTGATTACCGATAAGCAGTAAAACTTATTTACCAAAGCTCAGTAAATATGCAGAGTAAACCAATCAATCTAGAAATGCATATGTGAAATGTAAAACAATAAAGTAATAAAGCATACACACATAACACATGGATTTTAATGTGGAAACCCTGTTAAGGAAGAAAACCACTGGGACCGGTACCCCAAATTTTCACTCTTCTGAAGTAAGCCATGTTAGGAGCCAACCCTGTTAAAGGTTACAAACACACGATTAAGTGCGACCTTGTTAGAGGATTTTTATACATAGGTTTTCACTTAGTATCTGGCATCTAGGAAACCATCCTTGAATCAACCTTTATACTGTCAATAGGCTTTATGCTAATCTTACTACCATCCTTGAATCAGCCTCCTTCTTAGATTGTCAATAGGCTTTAGGTAAGACCGATGCTACTATCATGAATCAACCTTTTTGGTAGTCTATTCGTATATACCTCAATTATAGAAGATGGTTAAGTCCTGCTCTATTAAGAGACTTAATGCTTCAATGGTTAAACTGAAACATAATGACCTATTTCTAATGCAACTTTGAATTGCAGATATTCAGATCTATTTACATACAATACCTCACTGATCAATGTATCAATTCAATTCCTTTGTGCTTCACACTTTTTTCTTTGTGATGCTATGCTTCATTGTTCATCGGTGTCTACATAATTCTTTAGCTCTCCCTTAGCTTGATTGATCAGGACTGTATGAAGTTTAGCCTTCACCAATTTCTCTTCAGCATCTTCTTTCAGTTCACTCCCCCATGTATCTGATTGCTTTTGGAAATGAATTACGCTTGTCTCTTATATAGACATGATATTCCTTTATTTCTGATTCTTGATTCTTGATTCTTGGCATGAAAAACAATCTAGCCAATTTGATTTACAACTTTAACTCCTAATTTTTCTCGTAGTTATCTTCTTGCCAAATCTATAAATCAATTCCTTAACTATGGTTGAATAAAACAAATAAAAAAATCATTTAAGTCTATCCTTAAGCTCTGCCAGCTAGATATTTTGTCATTTTCTAATCTCTTTGTTCTGTCAATCAATTCTACAGTTCGTCATCGGTGACAACTGCCAGTTCCATCAATGTAACTCCAGTTAGCTTCAGGATCTCCATCCGTCAGGCATCATTGGATCTTTCTTGTCGGGAAACACTATCTTATTGTTTGTTAGGCATCACTGTGACTTTATCTCTGTCTTTAGTTTGTCAGGCATCCTATGATTTTGCTTCGTCGAGCAACACTGTCTTCTACTCATCGGGCATCATTGTGACTTTTTTTCTTTGCCTTTACCGATGGTGTGCACTCCGTTGGTGTAGTTTGTCACTTAGTGAATACTTGACTTTTATGCATTGCTAAAAGCATAATCATTGTTCCTTATATTCTCTAAAGTATTTGGAATTATGTACATGACTGTACAGATGATATCAAGTTGACATCAATGAAAATACAAACCACTAACTAGATTAATGTTTTGCATCATCTTCAATGTAACATTATCAAACATTCAATTAGTTACATGTCATCAATGTCTCCCTTTGGTATTAATGACAACATGCTATATTATCACACTATACTATTTCTAATACAATATGAAATACAATTGTTGAGATTCATCAAATTACCAAATAGTTTGTTTTGATAACTGATAAAAATGTCAGACTACCGGTAAGCTCTACGTTAGCTTAGATTTAATTCTTGCAGCTTTCCTTATTTTTTTTGGATGTGTTGTGTCCTCTGTTTGTGTCAATTTCTCTCTTTTTACTTTTCTTCTTCTTGATGTCACTATCTTTTATTTGCAACTTTTATACGAATTCTCTCCCTATGGATATGATCTCTCCCTGTTTGGAGTAATCTGATAATGAATAGTTTCTGATGATAATATGGATACATTCTCTCCCTTTGACAATAATTCCAAACAAATATTTGTCAAATATCTGACATTCTGTCAAACAATTTCTTCTATCCATAATATATTCCTTGAATTTCCCTTATCCATCATCAATATAAAAATATGTTCTAGTGCTCAGTTCTGATATATACCTTTATGTATATAAATGTAGCTTTGAAGCTCATTTTCTTCTTGCATCAATCATGAATGATATTCTGATAATATATGGCTGATGCAACCTTCAGTCCTTTTACTGACTGGTAGACATAGGTTTGACCCCTAGTCTTTTTCTCAGGTACTCAAATGTATCCTTGGCTAGTGGCTTGGTGAAGATATCAACCACTTGTTCTTTTGATTTCACATATTCAAGTATGACCTATTTTTCTTAAACTTGTTCTCTTAAATAATGATACTTGATGGCAATGTGTTTAGTATTTGCATGCATGACTGGATTCTTGGAAATGTTTATTGCACTGGTGTTATCACAATAGATAATTACTGGTTCTATGATCTTCATATGCATACCTTCCAACAACTATTTGATCCATGCAATATTTGAGCAGTTTGCAGTAGCAGAAACATATTCTTCTTCTGTAGTAGACTGAGAGATACATCCTTGCTTCTTGATAATCCATGTGACAAGTCTGTCACCCATAAAGAATGCTCCTCCAGTTGTGCTCTTTCGATCATCAAGATTTCCTGCTCAATCAGTGTTGGTAAACACTTTAATTTCAAATTTGCCTTCTCTTCTATACCATAAGCTAAATTCCTCAATATTCTTCAGATATCTTAGAATTCTTCTCACAACAGTTATATGTGATTCCCTGGGGTTAGAAAAACATCTAGCAACAATTCCTACTACATGTGCAATATCTGGTCTAGTCTATACAACATATATGAGTTTTCCTATCATTGATCTATATAGTGTCTGATTTACCTCTGTTGTCTTGTCTTCCTTTGTTAATTTGCATCTAGTAACCATCGGTGTTCCAACAAGTTTGGAATCTTCCATCTTGAATATTTTTAGGACTTCTTTGATGTATTTGGACTGTGTAATGAAAATACCTTCACTTTGTTGAATGATCTGTAGACCAAGAAAGAAATTGATCTCTCCAAACATAGACATCTCAAATTATTTTCTCATCTCATCAGTGAATGATTTGCATAGCATATCATTGCCTCCAAATATGATGTCATCAACAAATATTTCAGCAATCAAAGTGTTAGCATTAGTATCTTCTTTCAAATAAAGATTACTATTTTCACTAGTCCTCATGAATCCAATACTTATTAGATAGGAATGAAGTCATTCATACAAGGTTTTGGGAGCTTTTTTCAATCCATACAAGGCTTTGTGAAGTCTACATACCATGTTCCTCTTGTCTGGATCCACAAACCCTTATGGTTTCTCAATGTATACCTCTTCTTCAAGTATTCCATTTAGGAATACTGACTTGACGTCCATTTGATATACTTTGTATCCTTTGTATACAGCATAAGAAAGTATAATTCTTACTCCTTCTAGCCTAGCAATGGGTGAAAAATTTTCTCCATAGTCTATACCTTCCTCTTGTGCATACCCCTTGCATACTAGTCTTGCTTTGTTCCTTGTGACTTCTCCATTCTCGTTTAGTTTGTTCCTGGATATCCATTTTGTACTGATGACATTCTTGTCATCTGGTCTTGGCACAAGTGACCATGTCTTTTTCTTCTCAATATGTTCAATCTCATCATTCATAGCACTTATCCATTCTTCATTATCTAGTGCAGCATTGACAAATTTTGGTTCAAACTCACAAATTAAGCAATTTGAGTTTAAAAACTTACTTCTTGTTCTTGTACCAGTTGTCTTATCTCCTATGATCTACTCCTCTAGATGGTTCCTTCATACATATCTTGTAAGTAAAGGTACATCTCTTTGTGTATTAGTTTGATTTTCATTACCTTGCACATCATTTTGATCATTATCCTGACCATCGGTAACAACATTCTGACTGTCACTTGCAACATTCTGTTGTTCTAGATTTAAGTGTTGTAGCTCAGGTAGAGTTATGGGTCCTTCATAGTATACAAACTTGTTGTAGTCCTCTGGTTCTTTTGTGCTTTCTAGTTCATTCTTTTCTGCAAATTCATCAATCTTCACATTTGCACTTTAAACTATTTTGTTAGAAGCCTTGAGTAGACATTTAAAAGCTTTTCTTTTGGTAGAATACCCCAGAAAAATACCTTCATCACTTTTGGCATCGAGATTTCCATTTCTATTATCTTTTAAGACATAAAATTGACTGCCAAATATTTTGAAGTAACTTACATTGGGTGTTTTACCATACCATAGCTCATAAGGAGTCTTCTTTGAGTCCTTTCTCAATTTTACTCTGTTAAGTGTATAGAAAGCAGTGCTAACAGCTTCCCTCCAGAATATTTGGGTGATGTCCTTCTCTATCATCAGTGTTCTTGTAGAATCAATTATTGATCTATTCCTTCTTTCAGCAATCCCATTTTGTTGTGGTGTTCTTGGTGGTCTTTTTATACCATGCTCATTACAAAAATTAGTGAATTTATCTGATATAAATTCTCCTCCTCTATCTGATCTTAAACATTTTAGATCCTTACCACTTTTTTTTTCTACCATAGCCTTGTACCATTTAAACATCTTGAATGCTTCAGGTTTTTTGTTTAGAAACATGACTATCATCATTCTAGAATAATCATCAACAAAGAGAATAAAATATCTTTCTCCATAATAGCTCTTTGTCCTCATTGGTCCACATAAATCAATATGAACTAATTCTAGAATGTCATCAGATGTATGGGTTTTACTTTTGAAGCTAGTTTTTGTCATTTTACCTTTTTGACAATTTTTGCACATGATGTTGTCTGGCTTTGTCATTTTCGGTAAGCCTCTTACACTTCTTTTCCTTCTTATTTTCATCATGTTGTCAAAATTCATATGACATAGTCTTTTGTGCCACAACCATATGTCTTCATTCCTAGTCATTAGGAAAGTGGGGTTAGTATCATTCAAATAGAATAAGTTACCTTTGGTCTGTTCACCGGTACCAATCAGTTTTCCTGATTCATTGAAGATCTTTGCCTTGTTCTCAAATGCTACTCTGTGACCTGAATTATTCAGCTAAGAAACACTCAATAGATTATAATTCAATACTTTTACCCAATAAGAATTTTCACATTTAATCAGGTTCTTCAGCATTACTGTTCCTTTACCTTCAATTTGACAAGGTGTATCATTTCCCATTCTTATTGTACCACCTTTATAGTATTCAAAAGTATTAAACTTTTCTTTGTCACCAGTCATATGGTGAGTGCAGCCACTATCTATAATCCAGATATCATTCTTACTAATCTTAGATATGAGTGTAGTTTCTTCATACCTTTCATCTTCATCTGAATCATCCTTCACAGCTACAAATACTATCTTGATATCATCATCCAGTTTGGTGTCAGTATCTTCATCTTTGCATGTAGCTAGATAGCTAGCCTTCTTGCCTTTATCCTTGTAATATTGGGTATCATTTATTTTTGATCGTCAGTAACCTCTGTAATTTTTGTTATCACCTCTGTCAGATTTATTCTCAAAAGATCTGTTATCACTTCTGTCATCTTTTCTTTTGTTAGGACATCTTGCAGCAAAGTGTCCAATCTCTTTACAACTGAAACATACAAGTGGTAACTTGCCTTTTTATTTACCTTTGCCTCTTTGCATTCTTGTCGCCATGAGTGCTTCTATTTCATCTAGATCTTCTTCTTCACTTTTTCTTTCACTGTCCCTTCTAGATGAGTGTCTCTGACTAGATTTACTTATTCTCATAGAAGACTTAAATGCAGACACTAAACTTGGTAAGACACTATTATCAAAAAATTTCATCTCAAATGAAATCAGTCTACCAATCAGGCTATCAAGAGTGACTGTATTGTTTTCTACTGCTCTCATTTCTTGAATATAAGAGACTCTAATAGAATATACAGGCAATAAGGTTCTTAATATTTTACTTACCATTTTCTCCTCTTCAAGTGTACCTCCAACACCTCGTATAGCATTGACTACTTCTTTTATTCTTGTGTTGTACTGAGTGATGTTTTCACCTTCTTTCATTCTGAGATCATCAAAATTTCCTCTAAGGCTTTC
>MU225682.1:5364294-5399710 GCA_018584345.1 Thuja plicata | reverse complement strand
TACCCCAAATTTTCACTCTTCTAAAGTGAGCCCTGTTAGGAGCCAACCCTATTAAAGGTTACAAACACACAGTTAAGTGTGACCTTGTTAGAGGATTTTTATACATAGGTTGTCACTTAGTATCTGGCATCTATGCTACTATCCTTGAATCAACCTTTAGACTGTCAATAGGCTTTATACTAATCTTACTATCATTCTTGAATCAGCCTCCTTCTTAGACTATCAATAGGATTTAGGTAAGACAAATTCTACTATCATGAATCAACCTTTTTGGTAATCTATTAGGATATACCTCAATTATAGAAGATAGTTAAGTCCTTCTCTATTAAGAGACTTAATGCTTCAATGGCTAAACTAAAACACAATGACTTATTTCTAATGCAACTTTGAATTACAGATATTCAGATCTATTTATGTACAATACCTCTCTGATCAATGTATCAATTCAATTCTTTTGTGCTTCACACTTTCTTCTCTGTGATGTTGTGTTTCACTGTTCATCAGTGTATACATAATTCTTTAGCTCTCCCTTAGCTTGATTGATCAGGACTATATGAAGTTCATCCTTCACCAATTTCTCTTCAGCATCTTCTTTCAATTCACTCCCCCGTGTATCTGATTGCTTTCAGAAATGAATTATGCTTGTCTCTTATATAGACACGATATTCCTTTATTTTTTATTCTTGATTCTTGATTCTTGATTCTTGGCGTGAAAAACAATCCAGCCAATTCGATTTATGACTTTAACTCATGATTTATCTCGTAGTTATCTTCTTGCCAACTGTATAAATCAATTACTTAACTATGGTTGAATTAAAAAAATAAAACAATCATTTAAGTCTATCCTTAAGCTCTTCCAGCTAGATATTTTGTCATTTTCTGATCTCTCTATTCTGTTGATCAATTATGCAGTTTGTCGTCGGTGACAACTGCCAATTCTATCGGTGTAACTTCAGTTAGCTTCAGGATCTCTGTCTATCAGGCATCATTGGAGCTTTATTCTCGGGAAACACTATCTTCTTGTTCATCAGGCATCACTGTGAATTTATCTCTATCTTTAGTTCGTCGGGCATCCTATGATTCTCCTTCGTCAGGCAACACTGTCTTCTGCTCGTCAGGCATCACTGTGACTTGTTTTCTCTACCTTTACCAATGGTGTGCACTCCATCAGTGTAGTCTGTCACTTAGTGAATACTTGACTTTTATGCATTGTTGAAAGCATAATCATTGTTCCATTGATTCTCTAAAGTCTTTGGCGTTATGTACATGACCGTATAGATGATATCAAGTTGACATCAATGACAATACAAACCACTAACTGGTTTAATTTTTTGCATCATCTTCAACTTAACATTATCAAACATTCAATCAGTTACATGTCATCATTATGTTAAAAATAAAAACATGTCCCTTCAACAACATAGGTCTTCAAATCTGCTCCATGATTCACCTAGAAGGTCCCATGCCTGAAACTTATACATGCCCCCTTAATAGCCTCCTCAAATCTTTGGTCTTGGCCCCTTTGTATCTCTGTTGGAAATTTTCATGTGTGTAATGACTGCATGTCCCTTCAACAACCTACCATGCCTTCATACATGTTCCTGCACATTGAGAAAATTATTAGCAAAACATGTGTTCTTTTATGTACCATTCTAAATATGTATTTGTATTGTTGTCATGCTTAGAGATAGGTGTTAATTTCATCATTTCTTAGTCTATTTTACACTAACACCCTCTGTTCCATATTTTGTAGGAACTTCTAGGAGATGAAAACACTTCAACCATCCAACCAAGGATGCTCAAAAACCTTTTCCATCATCCGATCTAGGAAATGATAGAATCAACCAAATATTTATCTTGACTTCTGTATATATTCATGTTATTTCTTGTATATTTTTAGTGGCAACCACCGGTTGTGTGACATCATAAATGGCATACATTTTCTTTTCTTTGAAAATGAAAATATAAAGATCTTTTTCAATGTAAAGATGCAATCCTAAAACATTTATGCATATCATGCATGACACTTATTTTCTCAAAATAAGAGAAGATGATAATTCTTTCTGCATTTTCTTATCTCTTTCAGTTTAATGCTCCTCTCAAAACTTGATTCCATGAACAAACATTTCAACTTTTAAAGTTTAAAATGAACCATACCAACCATACATAGTTGATCATCTACCCAACTTCAAGCTTTTTGAGGTGGATGCCAAAAATGATAACCAACTTATACATGAGAATCCAGTAGTAGAGCATCTTGAATGTTATTGGTTGGTCCATATAGGTTGGATTATGATTTTAGATGCCTAGCTTGTGATATTATATATTATGGAGGTGTTACATGTCCAAGGTGTCATATTTTTTGGTATGGAGGTTACTTTTACTATTCACAACTCATTAGGAGTTACATTTACTATTCTCAAAATAGCCTCTTTATTTTGTATATGAAATTTTTTATTTTTTACAATGATTTTAAGGTAGATACTTTTCGGAAACCATTTATAGATTTAAATATCCATTTATCTATAAAATAGATACATGAGATAATAGTTTTATGATATTATTTTATAAGCGCATAGGCCTATTAGACTACTATCAAAGTGAAGAGAGTTTTAGTGTGTGAATTATCTCACATTTCAATATTAATACATATTTGTCCTCTTTCTCATGTGAATATTTATTTTGGAAACTTTTATGCGTGTAAAATTTATGTTAGCATGGTTTGTTGATTTATATAGTTACTTTAATAATCTTATGATACCTATTGTTTAAAAAAATAAAAAAAATATTTACATACACTTTTCAAAGGTTATTTTTTTTAGTACTTTCACCTTGTTTCTTAACATATATCAAGGATAATTGTTCTATATATAAAGGGATTCTTTCCATTAAGTGTTAAAGATTATTTTGGTTATAGGAGAAGCTAATGTATTTTATAATTCTATAGATTTGGGGAAATGATTTCATACCATAGATTCTACTTATCAAATGGATAGTGAAAAATACAATGGTACTAGATACAAGAGGTGAAAGTAAAAGATGGAAGATCTCTCTACAGAAATAGATTACTCAATCATGTTTCAAAATAAAAAATAAAAAACAACTTGATACATCAAATGAACATTGGCCAAAACTAAACAAGAAGGAATGGGGAGCTATATGGTTGTGTCTCATAGATTTTATCCACTTGAATATTTCTAATGAGATGAATGCATACAAAGTATGGAAAAATATAGGCGATGTGTATAAAAAAGTCTTAATAAGTTATTGTTAGGAATACTACAACTGATAGGGTGGGGTGAATTAGTTTTATGTCAAATATTTAAACTTTAAACTTTAAGCCAATTACTTAATGCAAATTTGAACACTTCAAGAAAAACACCATTACACAAGTATTTTTTGTTGAGGAAAATCATGTTAAGGGAAAACATTTGGTGAGAACTAACACCCACAAATAATGCACTAGAAATAGTGTATCCTTGTTAAGAGATCTAGTCCTATTAGAAGCTGAATATTACATCCAGTACAAGTCTTTGTTAAAGGACATACCATGTTAGGAGTTAGAATCACAATCTTGTTAGGAATTGAATTAAATGATGATCTCAGTGCCAAAGCACACTAGCCAAAGTGAAGGTTAAATCCACCTTCTGAAGGTTAAACCCTCTTTCTAGACCCACTGTCCAAATAGAAGTATAAAAGTATACTTATAATAATGAACTGACTGATAGCAACTTACTTTTCTTATACAGTTCCAATGAAGTGCATTATAAATATAATCAATGCTCTACATCTAGCTGAACTCACATCCACATGATCGTATCATCCAATACATCCAATCCATGCCCTTTTACATCAAGACATTACTTTCCTACAAACAAGTTACAATAAGTAATTAGGTCAGCTTGTTAAGAATTCCCCATATCACAAACAATTACATATACCCTTTCTAAGATACACATAGTACCTTACACAAGTATTTAACAAATATAAAACATCAGTTACACACCAAGATCCATAATTCACACACGCCAATCATTAAGCATGTTACATCTTTGTGGTGGGCCCCAAATAGTTCTTCGCTAGTCCAAACGCCTTAGCTGGTGTCATCAAGAATCTAGTGACCCAAGAATCACAAAGAATGTTCTCCTATATATCTTCTAAAATTCCTTAAGATCATATACCATTACCCATGCTCACATCCATGTAATCCCATAAACTCAGAGACCATCTCTATCATAATCCTCTCTCACTACTTTGTAACCAGTCTTCACCAAAACAACTATAATGCATGTAAATAAAAAAATAATATCTAGAGACCTTAGACATAAGGTATACACTCATACCTCTACATAGATTCATGCTCGCATACTCTCATGAATCATACACTATCCATACATATTTGTCAATCTAGTTTGTACCTATGATAACCAGTCTTACTGAAAATTCTAATGCATCCAACTGAAACATATGTTGACATAAATGACAAAAAATGAATTCCAACACCTCAAACAACAACAATTCCAACAATCCCCCCCTTTATAATTGATGGCAACATATGTGAAAAACCATCAACCCAAAATTAGCTTTCTCAATATAATATTATCAATATCCTCTTCACAGCTCCCCCTAAGACAGTAGGGATTTTTCACTTATATCTCTCCCCCTTTGACATCAATTGAAAAGGGTGCCAGAACAATTTTCCTTCTTTGCATATCCTACCTCTACAAGGTGTATCTTTTTAAAATCTTCATACCTACAACAAACCAGGTGCTTTATCACCCAAATATGATCTGTTGTGTTCATTTGATCACTCCCCCTGAGGATTAGATGCAAGTACCAAGACTAGAGAATAATATAGCTCTAATAACTTCATGAACTAATGCATTCCTATATCATTTAGTTCTTACAAGGAGGGGTTCTCACCCCAAGAATACCTCTAAGATACTCAAAGGAATCTTTTGACAAAGGTTTAGAAAATATATCTATTATTTTCTCCTTTGTACTAATGTACTCCAATCTAACTTCCTTTTCTATAAATTTTTATCTCAAAAAGTGATACTTTATTGAAATATGTTTAGTCTTTGAATGCATAATAGGATTCTTTGACATGTTCAGTATGCTTGTATTATCACAATGTATAATCACTAGCTCTTCAAAGTTTATCCCACTGTCCTTTAGCATCTATTTCCTCCAAACAAGCTATGTGCAATTTATAGCAACAACTACATATTTTGATTCAATAGTAGATAGATCTATATAGTCCTACTTCTTACTTAACCATGAAACCAACCTTTTTCCAAGGAAAAATTCTCCACCACTGGTGTTTTTTCTTTCATCAATACTTCGTGCCCAATCAACATCAGTATAAGCATGCAATATAAAATCACCATACTTTCATACCATAAACCATATTCTAGTTTCGCTTTCAAATATATGAATATCCTTTTAACTATAGTAAGGTGAGTCTCCTTAGGATCAACTTGAAACCTCACAACAATTCCAACTAGCTATGTTTGGTCTAGTGTGAGTTAAATATTGTAAACCTCCAATTGTGGACCTGTATCTAGTAGTCGTAAGCTTGCATCCAGTGTCCATGGGTGTTTCAAGAGGATTACAATATTCCATTCCAAACAGCTTTAGCAATTGCTTAAAATACTTGGTTTGATAAATAAAATACCATGTTTACTTTGAGTAATTTGCAAACCAGGGAAGAACTTCATTTCTCCAATCATAGACATTTCAAATTCACTTTTTATTTGTTTAGAGAATTTGTTACTCATTTCATCATTGCATCCAAATATTATATCATCTAGAAAGACTTCAACAATCAAGATTCCATCTTCACAAGTTATGAAATATAGATTACTACCTGCATGACCTTTTCTGAAACCAAGATGTAATAAATACCTGTCTAACCGAGCATACCAAGCTCTAGGAACTTGTTATAGACCATAAAATTCCTTCTTCAATCTGCAAACCATGTCTTTAGCATTTGTCAAAGAAAAACCATCAGGTTGTTCAATGTAGACCTCTTCCTCTAGACTTCCATTCAGAAATGTAGACTTCACATCCATCTGTTATACCTTAAAGTATTTATGTGTTTCATAAGGAAGGAATAATATCACTACCTCTAACCTCTCAATAGGTGCAAATCTTTCTTCAAATTCTATACCTTCTCATTATGAAAAGCCCTTGTAGACCCATCTAGTCTTATTTCTTACAACCATGCCTTCTTCATTCATTTTCCTTCTGAAAACCAATTTAGTTCCAATTACATTATTGTCCTTAGGTCTAGGAGTCAATTCCCAAGTTTTTTTTTCTCTATCTGATATAATTCTTCCTACATTGCCTTAATCCAGGATTCATATTTACGTGCCTCACAAGTAGTCTTAGGTTCTACTTGAAAAATCAAACAAAGATCATTTCTAGCTTTATACCTTGTCATCATACCCTTATTAACATCACCAATAATCTAATTCTCAAGATTCTTCATCTTAACATACCTTGTTGTCTATGGTGCTTCTATAGGATCATCCAAGCATGTCTGAATCTCAAGAATTTGATTTGTCTCTTGAATTTCATTATTCTTGTCATTCTCATGGATCTCAATCTAAAACCTCTCATCAATTTTCACATTAGCCCTTTAAAATATTTTTCTCAATCTCATATTGAAACATTTATAAGCCTTACTTATAGTAGAATAACCAAGGAAAATTCCTTCATCACTTCTAGCATCAAACTTTCCAGCTTCATCATCTCTTTTGATATAACACTTGCTACCAAATATTCATAAGTATTTTATAGTAGGAGCATAACCAAACCAAAGTTTATAGGGTATCTTATCAGTACCTTCTTTGATTTGAATTCTGATCAAAGTGTAGACAATAGTACTGAATTCTTCTCTCCAATGCATATAAGATACATTACCTTCAAGCAACATTATCTTGGCCACATCCATTATAGTTCTATTTTTTCTTTATGTTATTTCATTCTGATGAGGTGTCCTAGGAAGCATAAGTTTTTTTTTATAGCCAATACTTTTTGTAGTAAGTATTGAACAAATTTGATGCAAACTCTCCACCTCTCTCTGACCTCAAAAAATTTATATTAAGACCTGATTCATTCTCAACTTATGCTTTAAAAATATTGAACTTATCATATGCTTCAGATTTTTCTTTGAGAAATACAACCCACATCATCCTACAATAGTCATCAACAAAAAGTATAAAGTACCTTTCACCATAGTAAAATCTAGTCCTTGTAGGACCAAAAATATATGTATGTACTAGATCCAAATTTCCTCTTGCTGAAAAGGATTTTCTTTGAAAGTTGCTCTTAGTTTGTTTTTCCATCACACACTCTCTGTGCATAGTCTTAGTACGCTTCAAATTTTTTTGAAAATATATTATTGTATTAGTGTTACTAGCCCTTACAATATTATCAAAAATTTATGTGACAAAACCTCCCATGCCATAACAAACTCTCATCTACCTTCAAAACAAAACAAGTTTCCTTTGTAGTATTCTGCTCAAACACACTACCTCCTGGCTTAGTACGTGATGTGATCAAGTTTCCATATTGACCTCTGATAGTAAATTTTCCATCTATGAATTGCAGATGATATCCCTTGTCTACAAGCTTCCCAAAACTCAAAAAGGTTTTCTTAAGTTCATCAACAAGTAAAACATCATCTGTGTTTTTTTTACAATAAAGAGAGATTGATCCAACTCCAATGATAAACTTAGGAGTGTTATCACCAAATCTGACTACAACACCATCATATCTATTTAGTTGAATAAATTTATCTTTATCACCAAGCATATGATGTGAACAACCACTATCAATCATCCATTCTGATTTATTTTCCATATGTGAGACTAGAGCTTTTTCTTCATGAATAGGTTCATCATCTTTAATAAAAATTGTATAGTCGGAAAATGGAATCACTTCCATTATAGACTGGTTTATCCTTTTAAGTAAGTGGTTTGGGGTCATCTCAAGAACCTTGAATGGGTCTCTGACTTGGATCTAGCTTTTCCCCTATTCTACCCCATTTTCCACTTTTTCCAGCCTGTTTCAGACACTCTAAACTGTAAACTAGGATTTTTTGACCTCAGGGTCAAACTCAACCTTTTTGGGTCAAGGTCAAGGTCAACCTTGACCTAGGTCAAGGTCAAACTTGAACTTGACCTAGGTAAAGGTAAAACTAAACCTTGACCTAGGTGAAAATGGAATCACTTCCATTATAGACTGGTTTATCCTCTTAAGTAAGTGGTTTGGGGTCATCTCAAGCACCTTGAATGGGTCTCTGACTTAGATCTAGCTTTTCCCAGGGTTTTCGGATGTTGGGTTTCAGAAACAATTAATTCTCACTTCCGGGTCAATTGTTTTGGTCTTCAGAGCAACAAATCTTAAATTATATTTATTATAGGTCCCCTTCTAGGGGTATAGGTCTAATTCGAATTTAATTCTCCTATGTAGGCCTCTCTCAAATATTGTTCGCTAGATTCATATATAAGGAAGCTTTCTCCTCTTATTTTCTCTAACCATGATCATCAACTATCAAGGACTTAAGAAGAGAAATCCAAAGGTGAAGAGGAAATATTTGAAGAAATCCAAGTAGTCATTGAAGCATTCATCCATTCTCAAACATTCAAGCACTTCTTAAGCACTCAATTCATCAAGAAGATCCATTAAAATCCATTGAAGGATTGAAGCTCTAATAGCCCTCTTGTTCAAGATTTCTTCATCCACATTCCTCCAAGCCTCTTCCTATTACAAGATCCATTCACAATTGGTGTTGAAGATCTACAAGCAATTAATTTGATACATCCTACATTCTACATTCTACATTCTACATCCATTTGGTGCATACATACTTTTAGATCCACAAATTTGAATCTGCCACAAGGGCTTCTACATAACAAGGTGAATTTTTCTATTTGCTTTCTTTATTTATGAAATTTCAATTATATTATAAGGTTAATTCCAAAACTAGGGTTTGACTAAGGAAAACCCCTCCCCCCATCAAAGAAACCATTTTTGTTGCAGATACAGGTTTGGAACAGTGGATCAGAGTGAAGATTCAGATATCCTTTTCAAAAAACTATTGGGATCTGGAAATTGATTTTCAAACAGAGACTTTTGAGGTCGATACTGCCCTAGGTCAGAATAAAAAATTCTGGGTCAATGGTGACATTAACTTGAGGGTAAAAATTGGAACTGTGTCAGATCAGAAAATGATTTCTGGGTTTTGTTCGTCTCTCTGTTTTTGTTCCAGATCTGATCGTAGATTTTCCAAAAACTCAATGTAGACCCCCCAAAAAAGGATTCTTCAGATTTGTAACATTTAAAGGTTAGTAATTTTCTCCTATTTATTTCAATTAAAGTTCTTAATCTTTCTAGATCTATCACACATTCTTTTATATAAAATTGAATTTAAGATCTTCTTCTTTATTCTTATTTCCAATCGATTGATTCATTTATGCATTGATCCTTCCTTTGGGGTTAATCAATTTAGATCCTTCCTTTGTGTATCTAAGGATAAAAGCAACATCTTATTTATCCCTCACATTTAAATAAACATTCTAATTTCAAATGTAACCACATCTATTTCAAACATACATCACATTTTAATACCTTACATTTCATATGTTCCATTTTAGATGTTACATTTTCGTAAACCCACGATAGACTACTCTTTCTTTTTTGGTGTTAGATTTACATTTTTATGTTAGATCTTGCATGCATATTAGATTAGATTTATTTTATGTTCTTGTGTTTACATTTCAAAAAAATTGAAATCAAAATCTTGTGTTTCCTAAATTAGTTCATTTGCATTGGGTTGGTGTATGAGATTTACCACTTCTATTCCTACTTATAGTATCCCAGTTAGAAGAAGCCATAGACTTATGGGTTCCTTTGATCCTGAGTCTTCCTCTCCTTTCCTTAGGATCCTAAATGAAAATTTGACCACTCATGATTCCAATCCTTCTATGGAGCTTAACTCTTCTCACTCATCTCATGATGAGGATGATGCTTTAAGATTTCCTACTAAACAAGTAAAACAACTTTCAACAGAACTTGATAAAATGGGAAATTGGCTTATTCAAGAAAAGCATAATCAAGATTCTATCCAAGCTATAGAATCTCTTAATAAATTCCTCTATGATAGTCATCAAGGTGTTAATCTCTTGTGTGGTATCACTCATCTTGTGCATTTGAATGTTAAACCTTTAGCTCAAGAGGCTCAAGATCTAGGATTCAATCCTCTTGTCACTAGTGAGGGACCTTCTTCTATTCCCTTACCTAGCATTCCTATTTACACTACTCCTTTGATAACTACATCTCTTCCAATTTCATCTATTCATGTGAGTGTTCCACCAGTATCTCTACCTACCTCACAACCTTCATATCATAGTGTGCCTTTTACTTATTCCAATCCGCTTCCAACTATGGTTTCAAGTGTTCCACCAGTTGTGTCTTCCATTCCTGCCACTTCCTACACTTTTCCTAGTGTTCCTAATATTTCTATGCCACCTATTTCTTCTAATGACTCCACAATCACCAGTTTGGCTCAAACTATGTCATCTTTACAACAATAATTTTCATCTTTAACCCAATCCAAGTTTAGCATTCCTACATGTGACATGGGTAGTCCTTTATCCTTAAACATTATTTGTGCTACTATCCCTCAGCAAGCCGATATGCCTCATCTTGAAAATTACAATGGTAAAGGTGATCATGTTACTCATGTTAAAACATTTCAAATCCTTTGTAGTGATTATGCTCATGACCATAGGATTTTAGCTAAGTTGTTTGCTATAAATTTTCGTGATAAGTCCTTTCAATGGTTTTATTCTTTACCTCCTTATTCTATTGATTATTTTCCTAAACTTTCTAATAAATTTATCCAACAATTTCAAAATAACATTGGTCTGCAAGTGTCCTTAACTAATTTAATGCATTGTAAACAAAACATTAAGGAAATATTGACTAATTTTATTGGTTGATTTAAGAATTTGCATACTCATATTTCTCATCCTATTCCCGATATTGATATTCAACATAGGTTTATTTCAAATTTACAAAAGGATATTAGAGATAAGATTCTACTTATTGAATTTACCTATTTTCAACAACTTTGTGCAGCACTTCATCATTATTAATTACAAGTGAGTCAATTTGAGAGAAACACTCCAATGACTCTTGTTCCAGTTGATAAGAGTGATGCTACTCCGAATCCTAATAAGTTTCATAAACCTAACAACTATCTCAAGATTAATAAATAGATGAATACGATTGCTGATCAAGTTGTTATTGCATCCAACAATGTCACTTTTGTATCCACTACTTTCTGTATGAATCGTACATTTACTCCTCTCTATGAATCTTTACATTCTATTATGAGTAGGTTGTTAATTTCTAATATGATTACCTTTCCTCCTATTCAACCTCTTCTCCCTACCATGATAGCATCAAAATCCTTTGATTATAAATCTTTTGGCCAATACCATCAAGAGAATGGCCATGATACTAAAAAAATGTTATTCTCTAAAACATAAGGTTCAAGACTTAATCAATTCTAATTCTTTATCTGTTGTTAATTTTGATAATAATGGGAACAAATATGTCTCTTCTCCTAATCAAAACCTTCAATCTATATGAATCCTTTACCCACACATGACACTAATACCATCGCTCAACCATCTTCTATGGATATTGTTTACAATTCAAAGATGGATGATCTTAATCACATTGTTAATCACGTGGAGTGCATTGTTTCACCTCAACCTACTATTCAAGATCTTTCACCTTCACTTCTACCTCTAGTTCCACCTAAACCTTAGTAAAAAACTAAGGATAAATGACCTAGGGAACTCTCAGTTACCTTTAATGATTCTGAGACTATTAAGGCTCCCGATGGTCCCCTTTATATTTATGCTAGGATTGCTAAGATACCTACGCATGGTTGTCTTCTTGATCCCGCATCTTTAATAAATGTCATTACTAAGGAAAACCTTTTCATGAAAAACCTACAACATGATTTTTATGATCCATCTGATGCATGGATCCAAACTTGTAATGTTTTTCTTTATCCTGCACTTGGTTCTATTAACTTTCCCATTGAACTTTGTGGCAAGGTTATAGATACTACCTTCATTGTCATTCCTACTTCTAATCAATTTCAACTCAAATTTGGTTTTCCTTGGATAACTGCTATTCATGCTATTTATTCTCCTATTCATAAGTGCATTAAGTTCATTTATAATGGAGAAGTGAAAATGATTAATCATAGTTTGCATCAACCTTCTAGGCCTAGAGATTGTGCTACTCTTGACTGCTTTTGACCTTCATTACCTAGTTCATGTCCTGCTCACCCTGACAACATTTTTCATTCATATCAGGCATATAAACATTACAAGATTTTTGAGTTAAGCATGACTTGGATAGATCTTAATTGTGGTCTTTTTCCTACTCCTTCCATACCTCCTCTATCCATTATTGCTAGCTCTATTACTCAACCTCCCAGTGTCGCTTCTCATCCTACTGTGAATCCTACCAATCATCCTATCGAACCTATGAAGGAACCAGTTGTTATTCCTCCTCATTCTCAAAATGTTTCAAACAAAGAGAAGCATAAGAAATATTCCAATGAGCGTCGTACGAAGCGTCGAGCTAATGCTAGGGCCCATGCTTATGTTCTGTAAAATTCTTTACCTTCTTTTGACCAACCTATGCATGATGTGTTGGAAGCAGTTAATGTTCATAATGATGTTAAGATGAATGAGTATGATGATCCTATTCAGATATTAGATCCTATTTTAATCAATCTTGATGAGGAGGATACTCTTGATGATCCTATTGATCCTAGTGATGAATATTAGACCATTGATCTTGATACTGATTTACCTCATATGCTTTCAACTCAATTGATAATTACACCTAGTATCGAGCAACATGATTCTCAAGAGGATACTTGTTTGGAACTGGCTATTATTCCTACTGTATTGGATATAGTCCCTATTGCGAGTTTCCCACCTTCCCTAAATGATACAAACCAAGATGGGGAGAGTAGGAAATGCGCTTGATTGGCTTATCCTTCATGGTAGCCCTTTTTGTGTTTGCCTTCTATATTGTGCTTATCTCGTAATGTGTTTGATAAATGTTTGTTAGACTCTTTTATATGACCCTTGTTACTTTGTTGGTGCAAGGTGATAAAGGAATCAAACTTGTTGTACAATTCCTCTATATGTATATTTACTCTTCTATATGTTTTTTCATGTTATGTTGTACTTGTTTTATTGTTTGTAAATGTTTTCCTTGTGCAGTCCACTTGGATTTGCGATATGGTAGCATTGATTCTTTTTGGTCTCCATGTTATGGTCTGAAAAGACTCTTCTTCGTAACTCTTGCATTTTCTTTCCTCCATTGTGATTGTAGTTCTAATTTCTTTGGGGAATGATGTCAATTAATTTGCAATAATATCATACCTATATATACATATTATCCCATGATCATGTTGACCCAATAGTAGGTAGATCACTTATGTGTTCTATGTATGTTTATGTGGTATTTCCCTTGATTTCTCTTCATTTGGGGGCATCTCGTAGTGGAAACGTAATCAGTAGAGTTGTTTATGTTTCAGTTAAAGCCATTGCTCCTGTTAAAGTGTTAGCAATGACTTTAACATGGGGACATACGCTCTACTCACTTTTTGCACACACACACACATTCAAAATATTTTCAAAACTTAAAACTTTTTCCCTTTATGGATAAAAGACTAATCCTTAAAGCATAGATTTTTACTTTACAGGATCTCTTGGTCCCTCCAATTTAAATTTATACAGATCTCTTGATCCCTCCAGTGTCAATTTACAATTTTTTGATCCCTTAAGGTCGGAAAGTGTCCTTAAGACTTGATCTCCCTAATGGGTTGACTAGTGAGTAGCCACATTCACTAGGCAGTTCAACTCCATCTTTCTAGATGCATTTTTTTCTTGTGTGGTTCACAATGGGACATAAGTTCTCATTGGGTGAGATAATCACACTGTCTCTCTCTTTCTCCTTAACTAGTGATGTCTCTCTTCTTGTGATCTTAGGGTTGATAAAGACTTAAGTCCTTGGGAGCTTAAGGATTCCTTTGTCCCTTTTGATTTCAATAAGATTATTTGTTCTTTATGATCTCCTTTACCAAGAGTTTGCATTGAGTTCATACTCTTGCTAAAGTGGGGGCTAAATGTATAGTTGGAAAATGGAAGCACTTCCATTATAGACTAGTTTATCCTTCTAAGTAAGTGGTTTGGGGTCATTTCAAGCGCCTTGAATGGTTCTTTGACTTGGATTTGGCTTTTTCCCCTTTTCTACCCCATTTTCCACTTTTTCTAGCCTATTTTTGACACTCTAAACTGTAAAGTGGGATTTTTTGACCTTAGGGTCAAAGTCGACCTTTCTGGGTCAAGGTCAAACTTGACCTTGACCTAGCTCAAAATCAACTTTTTTCTGACCTAAGGTCTAGAGTTCATATTCTCAGGGTTTCCAGATGTCGGGCTTCGGAAATAATTAATTCCTGCTTATGGGTCGACTATTTCGGTCTTCAGAGAAACAAATATTAAATTATATTTATTATAGGTCCTCTTCTAGGGGTATAGGTCTAATTGGAATTTAATTCTCATATGTAGGCCTCTCTAGAAGATTGTGCCCTAGATTCATATATAAGGAAGCTTTCTCCTCTCATTTTCTCTAACCATGATCATCAACTAGCAAAGACTTAAGAAGAGAAATCCAAAGTTGAAGAAGCAAGACTTGAAGCAAGCCAAGTATCCATTGAAGCATTCATCCATTCTCAAGCATTCAAGCACTTCTCAAGCACTCAATTCTTCAAGAAGATCTATTGATAGCCAATGAAGGATTCAAGCTCTATGGATCCCTCTTGTTGAAGATTTCTTCATCCACATTCCTCCAAGCCTCTTCCTATTCTAGGATCCATTCAAGATTGGTGTTGAAGATCTACAAGCAATTGATTTGAGACATCCTAAATTCTACATTCTAAATTCTACATCCATTTGGTGCATACATACTTGTAGATCCATAGATTCAAATCTGCCACAAGGGCTTCTACATAAGCAAGGTGAATTGTTCTATTTTCTTTGTTTATTTATGCAATTTAAATTATATTATAAGGTTAATTCAAAAACTAGGGTTTGACCAAGGAAAACCCATCCCCCCAACAAACAAACCATTTTTCTTGTAGATACAGGTTTAGAATAGCAGATCAAAGCGCATATTTAGATACCCTTTTTTGGCAAACTATCGACATCCAGAAATAGATTTTCTGTCGGAGACTTTTCAGGTCGATTCATCGCTGGGTAGGAATCAGAAATTCTGGGTCAATGGTGAAATTGACGTGGGGCTCAAAATTAGAACTATGTTAGATTGGAAAAATATTTCTAGGTTTTGTTCATCTCTGTGTTTATGTTCCAGATCTAGTTGCAGATTTTCCAGAAACTTAGTGCAGACCCCCGAAAATAGAATTCTTCAGATCTGTAACATTTCAAGGTTAGTACTTTTCTCCTATTCATTTAAATTAAATTTATTAATCTTTCTATATATATATCACACATTATTTTCTATAAAATGGAATTTAAGATCTTCTTCTTTATTCTTATTTCCAATTGATTGATTCATTTATGCATTGATCCTTCCTTTGGGGTTAATCAATTTGGATCCTTCCTTTGTGTATCTAAGGATAAAAGGAACATCTTATTTATCCCTCACATTTCAATAAACATTCTAATTTCAAATGTAACATCTATTTCAAACATACATCACATTTTCATACCTTATATTTCATATGTTCCATTTTAGATGTTACAACAATAAATCCAATTTAATTCCCATCATTCATAGAATCATCATCAGACACACCTTCACTAGTATAGCAGCATTCCTCATCCTTTGACTAATTATACTTATAAAAATTATTCTTATACTTAGGAACCCTTTTAGGACATCTAGATGCAAAATGACCAATCTTATTACAAGAAAAAATTTTAGAGGTAATTTTCCTTCAAATTTACCTTTACCTCTCCTTTCCTTTTTTTCTATTAGAGCCACAAGTTCATCCAGTTTATTTTCTTCTTCTTCAATATCTTCCCACTCATCAACATATTCTCCAATATCTTCATGTCTATTGCTTTAGCTAGTGCTTTCAAGGCTTGATAAAGTATTTTGGTTATTATGAACAATAGCCTTGAATGTAAACTCCACTTTTGGTAGAGTATCATGTAACTATGCGGTCTCAAAGGTGGTCAACTTAGTAGTCAGGACTTCTCTATTGAATTTTTTTGTCACTGCTATGATCTCCTCTATTGCTTTAACTTTAGTCTTGTAGGAAGGTGTCAAGGATCTAAGAATCTATGTGATCACTTCATCTTTAGTATATGTGTCTCCTAAATTTTATATTCAAGTAACAACTTCTCTAACCCTCTGTACATATGTTCTAACATTCTCATCATCTTGCATCCTTAGATTCTCCATTTTATCCTTCCAATTCTATAGTTTTTCCTTCTTAGTGTACTGATCTCCTTCATATAGAGCCTTTATTATTGTCTATATCTTGTGAGATGAATCAAGATCTTCAACCTCTGTAAATTCTATCTCAGAGAGAACACTTATCATTACTTCTCTTGCAACCATATTGCAAGAAAACAATTTATTTTCTTCTTCAATAACATTTCCTAATTCATCTCCTTCCTTGATCAGCTCATC
Organism: Thuja plicata; assembly: GCA_018584345.1. Lineage (NCBI taxonomy): Eukaryota > Viridiplantae > Streptophyta > Pinopsida > Cupressales > Cupressaceae > Thuja > Thuja plicata. Next base: position 5,382,940 of record MU225682.1, on the reverse strand, counting down.
CTTATTTGTAATAATCTAGCAATAAATTCCCAAGAAGATTAGATGAGTTCTCATCTTGTTCTTCCAACTCTCAAAATTTTCATCATCAAATTTTGGACTCTCCTTCCTATAGTAAGCCATCTCATAATCACCTCAAGATCTTAAGATTTGTCTCAAAGCACCACAAGATTTGATACCAACTATTAGGAATAATAGAACTGGGAGGGGTGACTCAGTTATATGCCAATTATTTAATTTTAAACTAATTACTTAATACAAATCTTAAGATTTCAAGAAAAACACCATAACACAAGTATTTTTTGTTAAGGAAAACCTTGTTAAGGGAAAAACCACCATGGAAATTTACACCCATAAATAATGCACTAGAAAGATTGTATCCCTATTAGAAGCTTATTATTACATATAGTACAAGTCCCTGTTAAAGGAGAAACGCTATTAGGATTTTTCTCAATCTTTTTAGGAGTTGAATGAAATGATGAGCTCACTTCCCGAGCACACTACCCAAAGTGAAGGTTAAATCCACTTTTTGAAGGTTAAACCCACCTTCTGGACCCACTATCCAAAGAGAATTATAAAAGTATACTTATAATAGTGAAGTGGCTGATCGAAACTTTCTTTTCTTATATAGTTCCAATGAAGTGCATTACAAACATGATCACTACTCTACATCTAGCAGAACTCACTTCCACATGCTTGCAGAATCCAATACATCTAATCCATGCCCTTATACATCAAGAAACTTCTTTCCCTTTTATAAGTTACAATAAAAAATTAGGTCAGATGGTTAAGACTTCCCCAATACACAAATAATTATATAGACCCTGCTAAGGTCCACATGGTACCTTACACAAGTATTTAACAAATACAAATCATTAGTTGTGTGCCAAGATCCATAATTCACACTCACCAATCATTAAGCAGGTTACATCTTTATGATCGGCCTCAAATAGTCCTTCACTAGTCCACACACATTAGCTAACATTGTCAAGAATCTAGTGACCCAAGTAATGATAATTTTAGTGGCAAGTATTCACCATTTGGTAAATGTCTCATGTCGGCAACCCAGGATTTGGAAAATATAATGTGTATATTGGCTTGGCCCTATCACCCAAACTTTATAAATATTGGGTCGAATTCCTGAGCCCATCGCCCATCTATTTATTTAATTTTCTCCATTTCTTTCACAATATCACCAATCAAATCTATTTTTTGGACACGGTAAATGTCAAATATTTACCTACAATTTTACAGCGGCCCCAAATCGATGGCCTATATTCACCAATAGTTTTATACATATATATTTACAGGTGGCCCTAGATTTTTGTGGCTTTCTTTAGATGTGTGTCTCAAACTAACACATTTTTTCAAACTTTATTAATCTTAGGAAGTTATTGAATGCCCCATAATTGCCTCAAAAATAACATAAGATCTGTTATAATTACATGGCTTCACCAAATATTTTTATACCTAATACCTCCCGCCAAATTCACCAAAAAGGTTTGGTATAAATATATTCATAGATCAGTGTTATTGTACACAATTTGTTTGGTTGGTTCTGATATCTCAATTTGATCAATAGAAAAAATTTTGACTATTGAGTGCACTGGTGACTACAATTGAGTCTAAGGTAAGTGATTATTATTCTGAATTCACATGATATTTCACCTTTATATGTTTGCGACTCTGCAATTTTGAGTTCATTCTTATTTAGTGGGGACTATCTAGTGGTCAGTGGTCACCAAGGATACCTCAGACATGAATTTAGGGCCAATGAATCATATTTATATATATTATAGTCTATTGTCACTTCTTCAACAAGTTAACATTTTTTGGTAGCCTTTATTTCATTGGAGATGTCGAACAAGAATAAGGGTAAGGCTAATGTATGTGGGGAAAGCCAAGAGAGGCCAACAAAATGTAGAACCTTATCATCATACTTTGGTGTTGGAAACATTTATGGCCAAAACTAGGAAGCTACTTCATCACAAGTAGATTTACAAGATTATGAACCTGGACCTACATGACATATTGAAGAAGTTGGAATACTTGATATCTTAGATAATGATGAACTTGAAGAATATTTTCAAGTAAATATATAGAGTAGCCATAATGATATAATCAACTTGGGTGAGATTGAGAATGCCAGAGATGATGATGGTCTAGGGAAGAAGAAAATAAAATACAGTTCAAAAAGGATAGAGAATTAAAAAAAGAACAAAAGTGGGATCTGTCGAGGAATTTTCAAATAGAATAGGCGTCAAAGTATCCATTCATTAAATGAGTGGACAATCCAATTGAAGGTGAGCCTTTGACAGAATGAAGATGTAAGATTTGTACCACAATAAATAAGAAGGAAAAGAGGTTGGAGCTAAAAATTGACACCATAGAGAAGCATATGGGTAAACTTTACAAAAAGAAAACCATAGATGGAGCTGAAAAATTAATGATAAGATGGGAAAAAAGGAGGAATCTTAGCATTTTAGGAATGCAAAATTATTATAATTTAAGCAGAATATACAGACAAAGCCTGCTGAAGTTAAATGCTCTGTTGAAGGTTTTTTTGGAAAATCAATGGAAGTATAACTAATGGGAAAAGTTGTTCAGTTAAGTGTTCTCTTTTATATTTTGAGCAAAGGGCATACTATGAAAAAATACTCATCATTAAGTGCTTTATTACACTTTCCAAAAGTTTGTAACTATCCTAACAGTCATTGGTCAGAAACAGTGGATGGGAATGGGCAAGTTGTCTTTCTGAGGTTGAAAAAGGGGTTCTAAAGGCAAAAATTGAAGAGTTAAAATTTAATGCATTGTCTTTAGATGAAGTTACAGCAGTAGATAATAATTCCTAGGTATACATAAATGTTTATACTGTACACAGTTTTGTCTACCAACCTCATCTACTAACTGTTGCTAAAATGAAGGATAATGTGATAGAAGAAAATTTATTTGAACTTATAAAGAGTTCTCTAATTGAATATGGAGGTATAGATGACATGAAAATTGCCAAAAAGTTAGTTTGTGTTGGAGTGGATTGAGCTTCAGTAATGCATGGACACATGAGTGGTCTTTGCACAAAGATACAAAGTTCTTGTGTGCCCTATGTTACAGTCATTCACTGCATGACCCATAAAATGAATCTAGATTTTGGAGTTGTTAGAAAGCATGCCCCAGTACAAAAACTTGAATTTTTAATCAAATAGATCTACCAATACTTCTATCAAAGTCTGAAATGATTTAGGGCATTTCAACACTTTTTTGAAGGACTAACCGATGGGAACAAGCTTCTTAATGATAATGATACTAGATCGATCTCTTTGGATGGACCAACGCATCAATTTTTTTAGAATATCAATCGTTTCTTGGTCTAATGAACTCAATTCATGACAAAGAAGGGCTACCAAAATTTATTGAGCTATTGTGAATGTTAAGTAATGTAAATACACTCTTAACATTAGCAGGTCTTCTCTTGATACTGGAGGAAATAAGAAATATAATAAACAAGGCCCAACAAAGATCTATGTATATTTAAAACTATGTTGCACTGCATAAATTGACTTGCGTGACACTCGATAATCTCTATCAATCATGTGATGATGTAAAATTTTCCAGTTGGCTGAAAATCATAGATTTAGACATTCCTGATAACTTTTTAAAGATCGGTGCAAATGGGGATTTATGTGTAGAAGCACGCAGAGTTGAGATACCAATGAACTACTTTCCCAGGGTCGAGTCTAGGAAGTGACTATCAAGTGTTAAAAGGGAAGACTTTACCAAGATCATTGAGTCTGTAACTTCTTTTGTGAAGCACATTGCCTATGATATCTCCTCACACATTAGATAAATATTCACTCTAGTCAGACTACTTGAATCAATGGCTATTGTATTTCCTCGATATCGAAGTATCAATAATTTGAAATATTTTTGAACTAAGCTAGTAACTTTGATAGATCATTTTTGTAAAACCAAAGAGTTAAGTGAAGTAAATCTAAATGGAATTTTAGATGAATCTCATTTTAGAGATAAATCAAGCCATTTTTCATAGAGAATAAGGGAATAATATAATATTATGCAGAACCCCCACAAAGATGGATCCATAACAAGGCTTTGGAAAGAGCATGCTCAGAGAGAAATGTTGATTGATTCAATATCTAAATTTTTCAAGCTTTTTGATTTATGTATGACCATGATATTGGGCTCAATGGAGGATGAGATATTTTTCAGTGCTTTGGGGTTCCTAAGTTCAAAGCTAAGAAACAAACAAGACAAGAATTTTCAAAATTGCTTGAGGCCCTTTACATCTAGGTATGATGTCAGTACTTTTCCTTACCATAGGGCACTGAAATTGTGAAGGATGAAATGTCAAAGAAGAGGGTTGGGTGAAATTTCAAACCAAAGTGGGAGTTCTAGAGACAATAATGTCAATGACTCATGTACTGGTACTGGTACTGGTACTGGTAGCGTTGAACTTTAGTTAAGCGGCATGAAGAAAACATAGAGAAAAACCAAGGAAGTTGTTAGCACTTGCAAATTTTTTGCTAAATTTCCATGGCCCTGTAACTATTTCTTTTTCTCTAATCTAAAACCATAAAAATCTATAAGAAATCTATAAGAAATAATAAAAATCATGTTTGTATCTTGCTAAGTCCCAAGCCCCAATTTCAAATTTTCTAGCAGTTGTGATAAAAAAAACCCTAACCTCTTTGTGGAAAGTTTTATTTCTTCGTTACTTTTCAAGCCACTTAAGTCAAGAAAATCCCATGTATACTTTAATATTCTTGCCTATTCATGTAATCTCCCATCCGAGGCTGAATATTCCTTTTCCTCTAGCGACTTTGCCCAGGCTTTAGTCTCCTAATCTCTAAACAAAATGGTATTTTCTATTTTCTTTCTGAGATTTCATGCAGCCGGTCGATCTTGATTTTATCTTGTGGCTCGATTTTAATCTCAAAATAAACTTGGGGTTAGGGAATTCATGTGGCAACTTGGAGATAATGAGAAATCAGCTTGTCAGAGTTAAACACAAGCTAAAGACTGGTTAAGGGTCAAGAAGGAAGAAAGATTAAAGTGCATACATTTTTAGTTTGATCCAATGATTGGCTTAATGACTTAAAGCCAAGTTTTGCAAGATCTACCCAGTAAGCCAGTAAGCCTGAGCACCACATTTCTTTGGTAGTTTTTACATATGTTAAAGATAGATTAAAGTGCATATATTTCCTCTTTGATCAGATGGATGATGTAATGGCTTAAACTCAAGATGTAGTTGTTGGAAGTACAATAATGGGGAAAGCAAGATACTGAGAGGGGGGGTGAATTAGATCTTAAAACTTAACCACTTGAAACAAATTGATCCACATTCATACATATATGAATTTAACCCAACATTGTATAGCATCAACAACATGAAATGTATAGCTCATAACACAGGATTTTGGTAAACCAGAAACCTAAATAGGTAAAACTAGGGTGGGGATGACACCCACAAAATCTTCACTACTGAATTAATAAAGTGTGCCTGCTAGGGCTACAAGAGTTTGATTACAACATGCAATCTACCTGGTTAAAGGTCTGTTTGGTTAAGAACAAAAGATCATTACAATCTACCTTGTTAAAGGATTTTAACTTACAGTAAAGTAAGCACTCGACTAAGAGATTTAAAATAGTCTACTAGAACCACTCTGTTAAGAGATTTCACCTGATACACCTATTAGAATGTTTCAAGTAGTGATCCTTCATTATGCACTTAGATGTTAATGATGGATCTACTCTTTCCAATACCTTCTATGATATCTCAATCTGATATGTCTTTACTCTTGTTTTCACTGCTCTGTCATTCTACTTGATCTAGGCTTCTTCTCAAAATGACTTACTATTCATCTCTCAAGAACAAAAACCCTTCTCTTCCAAACTGTATACCTCTCACACACTTATTTTATAGGGTTAGAAGCAATCTTATATGTCTTTACAGATCTGGTAGTGAGATCTAGATCAATGATCAAGATCTATAATTTATGCTTCCAATGCATTCTGATTTCCTGATTGGCTCCATGCCATACATAGTATAAAACAATTAAATGTGTAATTAACTCAGTAGAAAAATATTAAATGTGTACAAATGTCAGCCCAAATCTCATACAATTCAGCCTAAACATTTTACATCAAAGTTTGAATCAATCTTGACATGTATGCAAAAACTATTCTGCTTGACACTTAACATCTCTGTCGCTTGACACTTAATATTCTACTCATCTTGGCATGATGTAAATTGGAAACCTAAAAATTTCTCCAAAATTTTGCTTGGCCTTTAATGTTTAGCTTGGCCACAGTGATAACCAACTAAAACTGCCTAAGTAAATGACTAAGTTTTGGTCACTAATCATCAACAAAACTTAAGCATTAACAATATCCCCTTTGATATTAGTGGAAAAAACACACTTATCATTTCAATTCATTCCATCCAAAATTTTTCCTAAGTACACAATGTACTCCCCCTAGGAATGTACATCATACTACATACAAAAAATTTATATAGTATACATGCCTTAAAAAAAATTTACATTGATACCTGTACTAATCTCCTTATGTTGTATCCTTGTCAGTCCTGTCAGATTCCCCCTTGTTTTTGTCACTGATTGCAGGTGGGGTCAAGTTGTACTTGTCCAAAAAATATTTATGAAGTTGTAAGGTGGACGCAAATGCAGTGTCCCAACTATCCTTAACAAACTTCATAACCTCTATTTTGACTTCTAGCTCGGCAGCTAGACTTACTAAACTTTCTACAGTGGAGAGATGAGAATCTCTCTTAACCAATTCATTCGCAGATGAAAGTTATTTTTTAATGACCTCTAGATGAGGTATCAGGCTTGTCTGGATAGTAATCAATTTGGTCTTAATCCAACCATCTTCAGCCATGAGCTCGGCTATCCTCCTTTGTGCATAAGTCAATCTATTAAAATGTAAGGATCTAGCACTAGCATCCATACTAAGTGAACTTCCAGTTGACTTTAAGTCTAATTGAAATTTTTCTAAGGCCTGTAGATTGTCCTTTATGAAGAATTCAACATTACATAACTTCTTATACAAAGAATAAAAATTAGTTGCAACTTCCTCCAAAATTTCTAAAAGAGAAGAAAGTTCAACCTGCTTTACCACAATCTCTCCTAAGATTTTTTCTAGTACTTTGTTCTTGAATTTCCTCTTGGACCGTTGCAATAGATTTTCATTGGCTTCAATGTTGTTATCATTTAACTTTTGCACAATATGAAATAACTACTCAAGAATAGGAGCTTGAGGATTTTCATCTTCCATGTCAAAAGATTTCACAAATATGTCCTTGATGTCATTTAACACTTTCTTTTGCTTCTTCTCTCTTTTCATTTCCTCTTATCTTTTCTTCCTCTTGAGTAGTTCTTGAAGAGTCTCAATCTGTTCATAAGAAAAAACATTGGGATCCCATGGTGGAATCATAATAACTTCATCTAATGTGACATCAAGAATCGGAGACTTCTTCCTCATAATTTTTCTCCTCTTAAATTCAGGTGAGCTACTGTTCGGTTTCGTTTCTACAATACCTTTTTCCATTTTAGTAGTAGTCACCATTGCATCTTTTAATTTATTCAAAATTTCCTATTGATCAGGCATGCCTCCTAGTTTAAGTCCAGTGGGAGTGGATGATGTAGAGTGTGGTAGATCAACCAACACTTGCACTACCTCTTGTTCTTTAGGCTCATTTTTTATATCCCTTATCTCCTCACTACTATCTAGAATTGATTTCACAACCTCTAAAAAAGGTGAATGTTGTGTAATTACCTCTTGTTCATTTTTTTTTCCTTTTCTACTTCTTTTTGAGCATCTTTATCCTCAGGTTCCTTTTGAGTTCTCTCTTCATCTTCCTCTGTACTCTTCTCTCCTTCAACCTTAGTTTCCTTAATAGGTGATTCCATAGTTGAATCTCTTGGCTCATCCTGACCCTCGGAATCCAAATTGCTAGAGTCATCAATTGTCACATCAATTGGACTGTCATTTGTCATATCAACAGTGTTTACTATCTCTGTTTGTTCTTTTGGTTCTACTCCAGTCTTGTCAGGCTCAGATGTTCCTTCATCAGTCTTCTTCTCTTTTGGATCAATCGAACCAAAGATTTCCTTCCAAATCCTAGTACTCTGATGTACTATACCTTCAATATCATTTTTCAAAATAGCATAACCTCTCTATTTAGGTATGAATTTATGCTTATACTCTTCAACAAATTTTTCTCTTTGTTTCCTAGTCAGCTCAGGAATGACTTGAGATAATGTGCCTTCTCTTATTTGTCTCTCAGTTGTGAGTGAAAATTCCCATTTTCCAGATAAAAACTCATATAACTCACTCAGCACATTGTTCCCTATCTCTATATGAGTTAAATTGAAGTTGCACATCATATCTAGTAGAGATTCCTGAAATTTATGCTTATCTTGTACCTTCAATTTTTCATATTTGATAAACTTAAAGCCACATAACCCTACAAAATTTCTCAAATTCTCACATACCTCATTAATATCAGTGGGTCTCTTGAATGGTGTTGTTTTTATGTTGTTAGGCTCATCGGTTTTAGTCTTGTCTTCATCACTTTCTAGATCCAAATGCAGTTTCCTTCTTTGTCTCTTTACTTATAGGCCTAGCACAGCCTTTGTTGCAAATTTTGTCTCTGATCCAGAACTACTCTCTCCAACATTCTTTACATAAACTTTTGTTTGTTCTACTGGTGATGTGGCAATAGATGCCCTTGTCCTTGGACAATTTTCAATTGGAGGGGTAAATTCAGGTTTTTCTTTACTCGGCTTGGTTACCTTGGCTACTGTTGGTTTCTTTCCTTTTGCCTTAACAGTAATCTCTTCTTCAGATTCACTAACTTCTACTTCTTGTTCTTCATATACATATTCTTCTTGTCTAGTAGATATGTCTAGAGGTGCATCCTCTAGCTTCTCATCACTTGGCAATCCAACCATCTTTTTTAGGTTTTTCACAATCTTTTTCCTCTTTCTCTCCATGGTTCCTTCCTTAAGATTCATGGATGTCTTTGCCTTAGCTTAATCATAATTTCCAAATCTCTTTTCTTTTGTATCAACCTCCTCTGCTAGGAGTGCTATGATAGCTACTAATGTTTCATCAATGTTAACTTCATAGGGAAATGGCTCCAACCATGATACCCTAGGTGTCATAGCCTAAATGTAAGTGTAATCTATATCGACTAGGAAACATATCTCTTCATAGTGCTTTTCCAAAAGTGAACTAGGAATTCTATTCCTCAACCTCATTCTCTTTTTGAATTCCAAAAAGTAGTTTCCCATAATACTATTGAAATTATTGTCTAATTGTTTAATACATTCACTAATTTGTACAGTAATAGGTCTATCCTTCTTCCAAATAATATTTCCCAGTGTAGGAAATGACTTCTGTACATAGAATAATATGCAAACTAGTAAAGATCCAAACTTACATGATGAGCTTTTATCTTTTCTGATTGATAGTAAGTTCTCAGCTAGTTGTGTCAATTGCAGCTTGGCAAGGTCATAGGTTTGATTCTTCATGACTATCTTCCATGCTTGGTCCACAGCTGTGCAGGGAACACTATCTAGTCGGCTCAACTGATAGAACTTGTGTGCAATCACTCTCACTCCAAAGTCAAGTTCTAAATCTTCAATTGTAGAGATAGTCATACCTCTATTATTCCAGACAACTCCAATGTTAGCTGCTATCTCTTCTTTACTTTGATCTCTCATTATTTGTTTACCGCTGATAACAGGATATCCAGTTACTTGATGAATAATATCTTTTGTGATCCTCTCTAGTCCATTGTCCAGCCACATATGCATATTATGAACTCAAATTAGAACAACCTTGATCCATTCATCCTTGAAGTCTAGTGGAAAATCTAGGGCACTAGTTAACCCTTTGTCAGCTAAATGCTTGAATTCATCTTTCAGAACTCCATTTTTGCATAACTTGTTGTAGGATTTCCTCAATTTTCTATCACCTAATTTTCCAACCTTAACCATGTACCACGATCTAACATCATGGATCATAAGTACCTTTGGTGGGATTGATGAGAGGGCTCCGTTTAGATCACCTAAAATTGCACTTTCAGGAATGGCTCAAAAGTTAGGTGGTGCACATGCATCACTTCTTACTATCTTAATTTGTTTTAGCTCCTCCTCCATTCCTTTGATTGGTGTGGAAGAACTTGCAGCCATAATCTCTAAAATTAGGGTTCAAGAATGAAGAACAAGGTACCTCAGCAAGTAACACTTTGCACTATTCAACTTAGGGTTGCCGACGGCATACTGACGAGATTTTCAAAACAAAATTTACTAAGATCAATTCTACAACTTCTTCGATCGCTCTGTGAATGCTGAAAAGCACAAGGTAAAATGAAGAATAGACTATTCATCCTTATATAAAATTGAAAGGTCAAGATAGGTAAGTAATAAATATTTTGGTCGTTAGGTTAGTTAAAGCCAGCTGTCATTGGCCGACTAACATAACTTGCATACCATACTCAGCCATCACACAGCTTACTCGGCCAACCAACTCGACACCTTTAGTGTAGTTAACTCTTCTTGGCACTTGTCACAAACATGTCCTGGTGCATCTTAACATCTACAGATATGGACTTTGGCACATTTACATATTAGGAACTAATGTAAGATTTGAAATTTAAATGCAGTTCCTTACATACCACTATTGCTCAGTTAGCTATGGTGTGATCACCTGATCTATTCAATTGGGTGACCTCAACTTTAGTGGATTCAATGCTGCTAGATCTATTTTCCTTACCCATGTCTGGTTCATCTGTGCTCTTATTTCTTCAATAGTAGGAGAAAGAATACTTATTCTACACTCTCTCTTAGTGTGACCTATCTTCAAACAACTAAAACATACTAGGCTTCCATTCATCCAACTCTTAGATTTCCCTCTGAAATGTGTCTTTAAGCAATCTTCAGGTGCATGTCCATATTCTTCACAGTAATGACAACTCTGCCTTGTATTATAATCCCAGTTGTAAGTGTTTCCTTTCCTAAATGCTTTTGTTTGTGTCTTTGATGTCCATTGTTGTTTAGCATTGGATCTACAATCTTGTGCTTTATGACCATGTTTCTAACACTTGTAACAATAACCATTAAATCTTGGTTTGGGAGGTGCATGACTTACTTTAGCCCAACATTCATATTATTTATGTCCAAATTTCTTGCAATTAAAATAGTAACCATTGAACTTAGGTTTAGGATTGGACTTACCTTTCTTGCTTTGGAAAATGTTGTCTGTATGACCTAGTTTTTCATAGTGGTGGCAAACATGCTTATTGTGCTTTGTCTTTGCATTCCTCCTTTCACCATTCTTAGATGATTCTCCTTTCTTAGCAGATATCTTTGGTTCAGTGTGACCTAATCCAGAAGAATCCTTTATCCTCCTTGATGCTTCTGTCATATTTTCAAAATGAGTCAAATATTCATTAGGTTTATTCAACCTTTCATTCAGTTCCTTCTTAGATCTCAAGTCATCTTTCAATTGATTATTCTCAGATCTTAGATTCATCATTTCCATATCTTTCCTACTAATCTCCTGATTTGCAAGTAACAATTGATTTTCCATGTCAACCTAATTGATTGTCATCATTTGCACATCATGTGTCCTTTCATCAAGTCTGACAATTATCATTCTTTTATCTTCTTCTGTCATAGCTTTGTCATCTTCAACTTTCTTCTTTTGTTCCACTACTTCACAAAGTCTCACTATCTACATTTCTTGTTCTCTTTTCAAGTTTCTGACTTCTTCACACAATGCATTGTTCTTTTCCAATAGATCTGCAATTGTTGCATTGCTCTTAGTAGAATCTCCATTCTAAAATAGATTTGCAGTGTCATCTTCCTGGTAATGAGTATCATTCATTTATTTGGTCAAATCTTTCCTAGCTGTCAATGATTTCTTCAATTATTGTCTTGCTATCTCAAGCTAATGTAATGCTAGCTAAATCTCGATCTTCTGATTCTCAATGACTTTACCCAACTTTTAAACCTCCATCTCAAGATTTGTACTCACAAACTGATTAAAATATTTTTATAGGTGAACTGCTCTCTAATACCAATTGTTGGAAGTACAATAATGGGGAAAGCAAGATACTGAGAGGGGGGGTGAATCAGATCTTAAAACTTAACCACTTAAAACAAATTGATCCACATTCATACATATATGAATTTAACCTAACAATAGATAGCATCAACAACATGAAATTTATAGCTCATAAGACATGATTTTTGTAACCCAGAAACCCAAATAGGTAAAACTAGGGTGGGGATGACACCCACAAAATATTCACTACTGCAGAAATAAAGTGTGCCTGTTAGGGCTACAAGAGTTTGATTGCAACATGCAATCTACCTAGTTAAAGGTCTATTCAGTTAAGAACTAAAGATCATTAAAATCTACCTTGTTAAGGGATTTCAACTTACAGTAAAGTAAGCACTCGGCTAAGAGATTTAAAATGGTCTGCTAGAACCACTCTATTAATATATTTCACCTGATACACCTGTTAGAATGTTTCAAGTAGTGATCCTTTGTTATGCACTCAGATGCTGATGATGGATCTGCTCTTTCCAATACCTTTTGTGATCTCTCAACCAGATATGTCTTTACTCTGCTTTTCACTGCTCTGTCATTCTGCTTGTTCTAGGCTTCTTCTCAAAATCACTTATTGTTCATCTCTCAAGAACAACAAACCTTCTCTTCAAAAATATATATCTCTCACACACTTATTTTCTAGGGTATAGAAGAAATCTTATATGTCTTTACAAATCTGGCAGTGAGATCTAGTTCAATGATCAAGATCTATAATTTATACTTCCAATGCATTCTGATTTCCTGATTGGCTCCATGCCATGCATAGTATAAAACAATTAAATCCGTAATTAACTTAGTAGAAAATTATTAAATGCATACAAATGTCATCCCAAATCTCATACAAGTCAGCCTAAACATTTTACATCAAAGTTTAAATCAATCCTAAAATGTATGCAAAAACTGTTCTGCTCGGCACTTAACATCTCTGTCACTCGACACTTAATATTCTGCTCGGCTTGGCATGATGTAACTTGGCAACCTAAAACTTGCTCGACAATGTTTCTCAGCCTTTAATGTTTAGCTTGGCCATAGTGATAACCAACTAAAGCTTCCTAAGTAAATGACGAAGTGTTGGTCACTAATCATCAACAAAACTTAGGGATTAACAGTAGTTCATCTAATGATCAAGCCATTAAGCCATTGTGAATCTGTCCTCCATGTGACATCATTGGTCCTGGGTAAAGAAAGGTGGTAAAAGCACAAGAATTTTGATATGATCTAATGGTCAACTTATAGGATTAAAGGGAGAGTGCTTGAGATCTAACCATCAAGCCATTAATCCTATCTGACATGTTTCCATAGTGGGTCTGGTGCAATGGCAAGGTAATGAAGTTAAAGTTCATACAAATTACAAAATATCCTAAGATCGACTTAATGACTTAATAAGAAAGATGAAGGTTTTTAATGATTAAGGCATTAATCTATGGTGACATGTGGCATTTTATGATGTCATGATCATGGGACTGGAGAAAGGAAAAGATAAAGGGCGGATAAGTTAGAAAAGATGGTGTGGTAAGCGTAAAGGCTTAAGGTGACTTTGTTCGATATCTAATGTTTAAGCCATCAAACATGCGCGACACATGGAGGATCAAATATGAAAGCCTAGGTAACTTAACAAGAAATCAATGAGTCTATCATAAATTTTGAAATAGTTCAAATATGGATCATCGATGGAGATTTTGGTGCCAGGACTAGCCATTTCAACCACTTTTCAAATATTTAAATAATTCTTGTAAGGTTTTTCAAGGCAGTGGTCAGTTTCATTTTGCTATAGAGCAGTAAAAAAGTAAATCTGATCTTCTAGGGTGCTTTTTTACAAATGTTGGATGTAATATGGAAGAAAGATAGGTGTTCCTGAGCACATTTATTACAAAAATTATCTTGTTAGGGTTTTTGTTAGCTTGTAAAACAATATTTAACCCTTGGGCTTATCCTGTTCCATTCTTCGCCATAAATGAGGAGTGGTCTCGGAGTATTAATTGATAGATTTTGATCTTTGTGGTTTTCCTTGTACATATGTTGGATGCTGAGAGCATGAATGTTGGGTGTCTTTGAATGCACTTGAATAGAGAATGTTACTTTAGGGCCTTGGGCAATTTATTAATCAAATTGTATTACTGTCTCTGCTCTTTCCCATTAATGATTGATCTTTTCTAAGAATTGTAGAGGCCAAGATCAGATTTTATTATTGAGAAGTTAAACTTTCTGATATTTTGTAGATCTGAAGAGCCAAGAATTTTCCTAAGATATTTAATGCAGAAAATAAATTCCATTTTTTTTTCCTTTTGTATGGTATGTTCTCCAAGGATGGATGGCGGCTAGATCTGATTCTTTTCAGCAGAATGTTTCAAAGGAATGTTTTAAGTTGTGTGATATAGCTACTAGGTTATTGTAATGAATTTAATATTCTTTGTCATATAATGTTTTAAATTGTTTTAAGCCCTAACCCTAAGTGATCCTAAGCTTGTTGCAGTCCTTGGGTTATAAATTACTTCCAAGATCATTTAGTAGGAGGGGGAAAATGTTTGGGGAAGTAACAAAGACATTAAGCTATTTTACTATTTTCCAGTTGAGTATAGAAGATGTATATCTAGAGAGTATTATCATAAGATTATGAAAGTTTCACACCTTTTGCATTTTATTGAAGTGGCATATGTTTTGAAGTATTTTGGAATTGAATTTGGACTCTTTATACTTAATACAGTATCTCAGATTTAAGTCTCTCCTTAGTGCTTGCCTCTTGAGTCTTGAATCTTTTGGTTCACTGCATAGAATCTCTTTATGTATATGTTTTAGTCCATAGCTTTGATCAAGGATTAAATTAAAAGTTGCTTTGGATAAAAAATAGATTCTTTGGGTATATCTATAGAAGGATCTTATAAGAAGTGTTTAGTCTGATTTATTTGTATTTATGGTTTTGATTCCTTAACAATAGTTAGTTTCTCCTTCTTGTATTTGAACTAGAATCATTTCCCAATGGATAAAGCACTAGTCAGTAATCAATATTTTCTATTTTTATACATATTTGAATACACTTGGATATATTGTGTCCTATCTTAAAAATCAAAATCATTCTAGTCGGGTGATCCCACAATAGTGGGTTACACTTTTTCCAAGGAAGAAATTCCTCACGAATTCGCGAGGTGGGAGGATTTAGTCAAGTACTTTCGATAGAAAGTACCTGATTGTTTTGATCAAAACATTAATAGTTTCGATTGAAACTACCTTTTTTGCTTAGTTTCTATCGAAACTAACCTAGTTTCGATTGAAACTAAGTTAGTTTCGATCGAAACTAAGATAGTATATATTTTAGTGGGATTTTGACCCATACGCATGTTAAACTAAGAAATTAATTTCGATCGAAACTAATTAGTTTCTATCGAAAGTACTTTCTATCGAAACCCCCAAAATTGAGGCTATCTGCAAAGGCTAACAGAAATCTATAGTTTTCATGGCTTCGGGGATCAAGCGTGGGGCTCAAATGGAAGAATAGGGACACCTCCTTTTGCATCACACAAGTACTCTAAACAAGCTTTCTAATGAATATAGATTTGACAAATTTTGAATTAATTAGGTCTATGTATTTTGACGTTCATCGGATGTAGGTTTTTTATCCAATATAAACTTCCAAGTTTGACGTTCAATGAAAAATAGTAGAAAAGAGAAAAAAAAAATTGAAAAATAATAGTTCCCTCTAGCTTTGAGTCTTCTTTCTATCAAAATAAAATAAAATTGAATTTTGATAAATACACAACAAGTTATCAGCTACGCAGTCAACGTATGTCATAATTACGGTTTACTCTACTTCAAACATTCATAAAATATGCAATAATCATGATAATTTCATCAAACCAATTGCATGCCCTCCGTATGGATGTTAAAAAACCAAATTTGAAAGAAGCACATTGATATCTATTTTAGAAAAAAAATTATGTTGTACGAAGTCATTGTACCTTTTTGAAAATGACGTTTTCAGCAACATAGCAGTTTTAGTGGGAGAAAAAAAAACCATTAAAATCAATTAAAAAAAAAATTAAAACTAGACAGCAAATCCTAAAAGACTCTAGTTTACTTCATCTTCTGATTTCAAATAGTTTAACGACAATATACATCCAAATGTGAACGTTTTTCTCAAAATGTAGACTTCAATGTCCGTTTAGGCAAAAAAGTGTAACCCACTATTGTGGTATCACCCAGTCCCTTAATTTTTTTTGGTTGTTGGTTGTAGTCATGTGTGATAGATAATAGTCACTGAATGAGTGGTTATCATCTCATATTTTCTTGCCATTTAGCTGTTGTAATCATCTAGAGTTGTAGTAAGTCGTGAAGTTAAATGTTTGTCTAGATTAGGTGCATTTGGCCTTGGTTTTGCAGAGCCAAAAGAGTAGAGGATAGACTTGTCCTATAGTTGGTCTAGTTACCTTCCAGAGCTCTCATACTTGGAATTAATCATTTCTAATATTAGTCTCAAGGTATATGGGTTGCTTGTATAGCATAACAGTTTTAAACACCAACAAAATGGCAACTCTACTTAGGATTTGACCTTTGCAAGAATAGACTTAATCTTGTCTAGCCCTTATTTATGCATTAAATTATTCATATTTTCCAAATTATTGTATGTTCCCAACTTGTTTTGGGTGGTGAATCAAAGAAATATCTGCAATCAGTGCTAAGTAATACTTAATATTTATATACATTTTTCCAATATGAATACCTGATCTAGAGTAAAAGAGCATCCTGAAGTTGAGTTGGAAGGTGGACTTCCAACTACTTCTAGGACTAGACAGTCTTGGAGAGAAAAAGAGAACAAAGGTAATATAGATAATCCATCTCCAAGAAGACAAGAGGAGAATACTAGGATAGAAGATTCAACCTAATCTAGTCATGAAGGAAACACATTAGAATATGAAGAGGCTCTTGACTTGGGATTGGATGGATATAGAGAAAATAGCTCTCCTAGTGAAAGAGAGGAGGAATCTTACACCACCATCTTAGATTCTAAAGTTCCCTCTGGTGAATTCTATGATGAAGAAAGAATTTTAAAGAGGCAGTTGGCCATTCTTGAGAAAAAGAAAAAAAGATAAAGAAAATAAGAAAAAACAAGATCAGAAGAGTGCGATAGATTAAGAAGATGATCATTGAGACATCAAGAAACAAAAAATGATGAAATATCTAAAAGAGATAAAGAGAAACCTGTCACTCACCAAAGTATTGGTTCTCAAGTTTCTAAAGATACAGGAAAGAAGAAGGTGACAAGAAGTGAAATAGATGAACCCAAAAGACACAAAGTTCTAATAGATCAAATGTCTAAACTAGACATTGACCTTGAGATATCTAAAAGGGAAAAGGAAACCATGGCCAAAATGTTGGAGAAAGTAGAAGCAGATGCTGCTACTTTATAGATGAAGAAGAATATTTATTTCCTCGTGCAATCTTCTGGACTTTCCCATGTCGGTGCTGAAAGTGCCACAACATCAAAATCCAAGGCTTGTACCTTCCAAGATAATGATAGATTCCAAAGGAGACCACTTCATGCAAAAAGGTACAAGCAATTTTGTTTCATTGGTATTCCTAGTTATCCCAATACAGTACCAAATGCGATTTGGGATAGAATCCCTAAAGTTTCAAGAAATAATGTTATTACTTGTGAGGTACACTTAAGAAAATTTATTGATATCATAGATGACCTTAACATTAATCATGAAGATGCCTTGATGAAACATTTTGTCCAATCCTTAGTTGAAGATGCTAGGGAATGTTTTAGAGGGTTATCTCATGGTTCTTTGGGATCTATGGATGAATTAATAGATTTATTTAAAGATCAATATGGTGATAAGACAAATGAGGGATTCTTGTTGAATGAATTTAACAATATAAAGAAAAATTCAAATGAGGAATTTGTTGAATTCAATACAAAGTTCCAAAGAGCTATGCATAATCTTTTTGAGAAGATGAAAATTGATGAAAAGGTATGTCTTGCTACATATTTAAATACTTTTGATTCTAAAATGGGTTATTCTCTCTGCGACAAGAATCCAAGAAGCCTTACTGAAGCCTATAAGAAAGCTTTTAAAATAGAAATGAATAGAAAGGTATCAGGAAAAATGGGTAGAAGGGATGATGGGAGGTTTAGTAGGAGCAATGAAAAGGAACTAGAATGTAAAGATTATAAATTTCCACACAATAGTAGGTCCTCCCATAACAAATATAGTTAGCAAAAAAAAATGCAATACTACCCATATGGTACCCAATTTAAAGATGCAAAACCTATTGCCTCACAAAGAAATGAAAAGCCTAATAATAGGATTACTGATTCTTTGCATAAAAATTATGGTAATATGTGCAATAATGATTATTGGTGTGAAGGTTGTGAAGCCTCACATAATCCTAATTTTTGAAGAAGAAGAAGGAGGAGGAGGAGGAGGAGGAGGAGGAGGAGGAGGAGAAGAAGAAGAAGAAGAAGAAGAAGAAGAAGAAGGAGAAGGAGAAGAAG
>MU225682.1:5344871-5362794 GCA_018584345.1 Thuja plicata | reverse complement strand
CGAGAAGAAGAAGAAGGAGGAGGAGGAGGAGGAGGAGGAGGAGGAGGAGGAGGAGGAGTTATTCCTCTATGTTGCGCATATGATATTTATTATATGATGACATTGTGTCTTTCATCGATAATTGAATATTGCAAAATCATTCAATTATTTAATAATATTTATACTCTCTTTGTCAAATTGAAGAAGAAGAAGAGGAAGAGGAAGAGGAAGAGGAAGAAGAAGAAGAAGAAGAAGAAGAAGAAGAAGAAGAAGAAGAAGAAGAAGAAGAAGAACATTGTTTTGTGGAGGAGGAGGAGGAGGAGGAGAAGAAGACGAAGAAGAGGAGGAGGAGGAGGAGGAGGAGGAGAAGAAGAAACATTGTTTTGTGACCTAATTATTCCTCTATGTTACGCATATGATATTTATTATATGATGAGATTGTGTCTTTCATGGATAATTGAATATTGCAAAATCATTCAATTATTTACTAATATTTATACTCTTTGTCAAATTGAAGAAGAAGAAGAAGAGGAAGAGGAAGAGGAAGAGGAAGAGGAGGAGGAGGAGGAGGAGGAAGAGGAAGAGGAAGAGGAAGAGGAAGAAGAAGAAGAAGAAGAAGAAGAAACATTGTTTTGTGACCTAATTATTCCTCTATGTTGTGCATATGATATTTATTATATGATGACATTGTGTCTTTCATCGATAATTGAATATTGCAAAATCATTCAATTATTTACTAATATTTATACTCTCTTTGTCAAATTGATCATTTTCCTAATCGATTCTAATCAACCCTAAACCGATCCTATTCAATCCTAAACTGATCCTATTAGATCCTAAACCATATCAAATCATCCTAAATCAATTCAAATCTATTATATTCTATTCCCAATCATTTAATAATTGTTTGGACTCGTTCCAACCATTTTGGGGCATTGTCCAAGATCATGGATGCCTAATTAACTCACTTTTAAAATCAATCAAACCCCTTTTCTAAATCTATTCAATCTTATCATCATTATAGGGGCATTGTCCAAGTTCATCGATGCTTTGTATCCTTTTTATCATCCATTTGATAGCATTGTCAAATTTCATCGATGTTATCATTACCAATCTATCATTTTTAATTCAATAGCATTGTCCAAGTTCATCAATGCTATTGTAGATCATCGTTATTTTTGGAACATTGTCCAAGCTCATTGATTTTTCCCTATTCCTATGTCAATCCTATAGCATCATAAAAGTTCATTGATGCTATTCAATCATTTTCAAACATCATTATTTGAGCGCATTGTCAAAGTTCATTGATGCCTTGAACCTATCATAATTCTATCAATATTATCAAAATCAATTCAATTATACATTAATACCTTCAATTTGATCAATAATTCATTAATTTATCCTGTTGGGATGAATTACCTAAGATGTGTCCCTATTCTTTGTGAATAAATCATATTTATTAATTCTTATCCTAAGTCTTCGCAATTAATTAATTTTTAATTAATTAATTGGATAATTCTCATTTATGGGATTTTATAATCTCATAAATACTAATTATTGATTTATGAGTAATATTGATTTATTAATTGACTTAATTCCTCCTAGTCCCAAGGTCTAATTTTTTCATATCCCTTAATTGTGATTCATATCCCTATTAAGGTGCTTCATGATATCTTCCTTATTTCCTCATTCAATTATGCCCTAATCATACTTCCAAATTCGTACCTCTTTTTCCCTCCATTATACATTGATTTTATGCATTCTAATTCACCAAATTGCCTCTCATTTTTTATAAATTGGGATGCAATCCTCTCATTCAAGTTTGAACCACTATCTTCTACTATTCTTGCTATCAATTTGTGCTTTTAAATACTTTGTGCAATTGTGTCATTGTCAAAGAACAACATCAAATGTACACTATGGAGAAGAAAGGAGAACATGGAAGCTACATCTGAAGGGAGTTTTAAGTGTTTTCATTCTTTATATTTATGCTCTCTTTTCAAATGGACTTCATGATAGATTAGATAGGTTTGCATATTTTTTAGGGTTTTTGTTAGTATTAATATAGAATAACTAAGAGGGGGGGTGAATCAGTTATCCATAGGTCTAGATGTGCCCATTAAAACTTTATACCAAATTAAACAACTCAGATTTTGCAATCTAGATCCAATTAAGCTCTAATGCTGATTCACTGAGTGGCCTCCATTCTCATCTCACACTCTAGATCTTCTTGGGAACTCATCAAGCAATCTCTCTCTGATTCTCTGCTTAGCCTTCTTTTCTTAGATCTTTCCAATCATTCAATTAACCATGCAATCCTCTTTCATACTCTGCATACACAACTATCTTCTCTTTGGTCTTCCATGAATAACCCCTTGAGGTTATCATATACCTCTCCATCTAGGTCAGATACATCTTTTTCCTCTTAATCAAGATCATAGATCTTAGGTTAGGTTAGATCCAATGGATCTTTCCATCATTACATTTAATTTATTTCTCCAATACAATCACCAATTAAATATTTGATCCATGCATTAATTATGGTTACCCGTGCATTTACATAGTGTAGATCAAAAGTGCTTATCCTTAATTAACTTTACATATTCCAATAAAATTAACTATGTCGGCCAGAGATCATAAATCTCAACAATCATCAAAATACTGTTGCTCGATTGACACAAACTTGCTCAGCAATTTACTGACGTTCGACACATATAGGAAATTATTCTCAGCACACACTAGTGCTCGGCTGATATAAAACTTTCTTAGCATAAACTATTCTCAGTAAACTATCAGTGAAAAATAAACAACATATAACTTTTCCAATGTGCCAACTGATAAAGTACCCTTTGTAATTCCTCATAACTCAACCATTCTTCTTGGTCTTCTTGTTAAATCTCCTCCATCAATTAATAGATATGATACTAAAACAGATAGCACTAGTCTCACCAGTTAAGGTTTGACATCAATGAAAAATAATTAATTGTTTCCATTGTAGCTTTCCAAACAATGTTTCCAACAGTCTCCCTCTTTGGCATTGATGGAAACACAAAACAATAAAACAATAATATTGCAAACATAGTTACCATACAATCCAAAAAGTGCCTGTGTTCCTTGTATGATTTTTTTTTTATTAATGTCTTTAGCTTCATTCTAATTCTCATTTGTAAAACATTTCTCCTTATATGTCTGTAATCACACTGATATCTTTCTATTTCTATTCATCAATCTCTTTTTCTGTAAGTATTAAATTCTCTCTATATCTTTCTCAGTATAATTCTCCCTCTTTGACAACAATGCCAAAGATGTTGACATCTTCATCATGTAGATTATTCTATTCTAAACTCTATATCATGTTGTTCCTGTCATCTTGCTTATGAATTATTTTCTTTTTCTATCCTAGTCTGTCTTTCACAACATTAGGCAACATCCTAAAGTGTGACTGCCTGTGCATCAATGTGAAAAATATTCTATATATAATATTTGATGCAACAGTATCATTTTGAACTAATTAGCTTCAGTTAGGGGAATTACCCCCAATTTACCTCGCAGCTACTCATGACCATCCTTGGGTAGTGCCTTTGTAAATATGTCTGCTAACTCTTCCTTAGTATTTATATATTCTAGTCTCACTTCCTTCTTCTGAACTAGCTCCCTCAAGTAATGATACTTGACAGATATATGCTTTGTCTTAGAGTGCATTATAGGTTTCTTTGAAATATTAATGGCACTCATATTATCACAATATATGGCAACTGGTTCTGTAATCTCTTCTTTCATACCTTTCAGTAGTATCTTCAACCACACAATATTAGAGAGATTAACTGCTACTGCCACATACTAGACTTCAACTATAGATTTTGAGGTGCATTTATATTTCTTGCTTGTCCATGAAACTAATATTTTTCCCAAAAGAAATGCTCATATTGTGGTGCTTTTTATGTCATCTACATTTCTAGCCCAGCCAAAATCAGTATAAACTCTGAGTTCAAATTTCTCATTCCTTTTCTAATATAGACCATAGTCATCTATTCTTTTCAAGTATCTCAGAATCCTTTTTACTACCATCATATGAGTTTCTTTGGGATTGCCAGAAAATCTAGCAATAATACCAACAACTAATGGAATATTAGGTCTACTATGTACAACATATTGCAGCTTTAAAAATCATTGATATGTACAGTGTTTGATTTACTTCTTTTGTCTCATCATTTTTGGTTAACTTCTATCCAATAGCCATGGGTGTACTCACTGGTTTTGAATCTTCCATTCCAAAAAAATTTAGTATATCTTTGACATATTTTGATTGATTAATATAGATACCAGTCTTCATCCGATATATCTGTAAACCAACAAAAAAATTTATCTCACCAAACATAGACATCTCAAATTCAGTTTGCATCTCCTTTGCAAATGCTTGGCATAACATATATTTTCCACAAAAAATAATGTCATCAACAATAATTTCAGCTAATAAAGTACCTTTACTTTTCTCTGTCTTCAAATACAGAATTTTGTTGTCATTTGTTCTTGCAAATCCAATCTTCATCAGATAGTTTTGAAATATTTCATACCATGCTTTGGGTGCTTGCTTCAGTCCATATAGTGCTTTTTGTAGCTTGCAAACCATATTCCTTTTTCTTGGTTTTTTAAATCCACTAGCTTGTTCAATATAGACTTCTTCTTCTAATATTCCATTTAGAAATCCTGACTTCACATCCATTTGATGGACTTTAAATCCTTTCTAGGCTGCATATGCAAGTAAGGTTCTGACACCTTCCAATCTTGCAACTAGGGTGAATGTTTCTCCATAATCAATTCCTTCCTCTTGTGCATAAACCTTGCATACCAGTCTAGCTTTGTTTCTTGTTACCTATCCATGTTCATTCAGTTTATTTTTGAATACCCACTTAGTACCAATTATATTTTTATCATTTGGCCTAGGTACAAGTGTCCAAGCATTGTTCTTTTCAATCTATTCAATTTCTTCATTCATGGTTTAAATCCAGTCTTCATTGTCTAAAGCATCTTTTACTGTTTTAGGCTCAAAATCACATAACAAGCAGGTGTCTTCTCTCAATTTACCTCTTCCCATGACTGTAGAATCTTTTGCTCCTATGATTTGATCAGGTTTATGGTTCCTTCTAACATAATTTACCAAAGTAGGTTCTTTTTGTGCTTTAGATTGATCATCCATGTTTAATTCAGGTTGAATTTGTGACTCAGCATCTCCATCAGATAGCTCGGCAGTCACCTCCTATTTCTTGAAAATTTCATTCTGTGACTTGGCAGGTGCAAACTGTTGCTCAGCAACTTCAGTTTCAGTTTCAGGTAATTTGTTAGAATCTACCTCATTAGGATAGGTGAATGATTTGTAACTCTCAGGCTCAGTCATGCTTTCTTCTTCATTTCTTTCTGCATACTCATCAATTCTAACATTTGCACTTTCCATAATTTTGTTAGTGTTAGAATTGAAAAACTTATATGCCTTACCCTTAGTTGAATATCCAAGAAATATGCCTTCCTCACCTTTAGCATCAAGTTTTCCATTTCTGTTATCCTTCAGTATGAAACATCTACTTCCAAAAACTTTAAAGTAGCTTACACTAGGTGCATATACTTACCATAGCTCATAAGGTGTAGTATTTGTACCTTTCTTGACTTGTACTCTATTTAGGGTATAAACTACTGTACTTATAGCTTCTCTCCAATATTATGTGCATCATTTTTCACCATAATTAGTGTTCTAGCACAATCCATGATAGATCTATTTCTTCTTTCAGCTATACCATTCTATGGTGGATTCCTAGGTGCATACATCTGTCTTTTTATCCCTCTGTCATTGCAAAACTTGTTAAACTCGCTAGAAATAAACTCACCTCCTCTGTCAGATCTCAAACATTTCAGACTTTTACCTGTCTCCTTTTCAACTTTTTCCAAGTACCACTTAAACAACTGGAATGCATCAGATTTTTCCTTGAGAAACATAATAGTCATCATTCTAGAGTAATCATCAACAAATTAGATAAAATATTTTTCTCCATAGTATTTTTTGTCCCCAATAGGTCCACAAAGGAAAGTATGAACCAGTTCTAGAATATTCTCAGAAGTATGAGTTTTTCTTTTGAAACTAGATTTAGTCATCTTTCCTAATTGACATTGCTTGCACATTGCATTTTTAGGATTCTTTAACTTAGGCAGCCCTCTAACCTTTTTCAACTTGCTTATGCTTACCAAGTTATCAAAGTTTACATGACACAACCTTTTATGCCATAACCAAACATCACTATATTGTACAAAAAAGCATGCCTCATCAGCTAAATCCAAATAGAACAAGTTACCTTTCATTTTCTCACCACCTCCAACTAGTTCTCCATTGGCATCATGGATCTTCGCTTTCCTGTGATGGAATTCAACTCTGTAACCAAAAGTATTCAGCTATGAAATACTCAATAGGTTATGCTTAAGATCATCAACCCAATATACATCATCACATCTAATTTTGTCAGTCAATTGAATTGATCCTTTCCCTTTAACACGACATGGTGTATCATTTCCAAATTTAACATAACCACCTTTACACTAATCTAAGGTTTCAAATTTGTCTTTATCACTGGTCATGTGATGTGAACAACCACTATCAATAATCCAACAATCCCCTTTGATCAAATAAGAAATTAGTGCATTTTTCTCATGATCATCATCAGAATCATCTTTCATTGCAACATACACAACTTCTATATCATTTTCATCAAATTTGTTAGAATCATTGTCAGAAGTTTCTTCAGCTATATAGCAGGACTTCTTACCCTTTTTCTTTGTAATCCTTGTACTTCTTGAAGTATCGGTCATCCTTTTATTATTTATGCTTGTTGTCTCTTCTCTCACCTTTGTCATTCTTATCAGAACATCTTGCAGCAATATGACCAATTTTGTTACATGAAAAACAAATAATAGGAAGTTTACCTTTGAACTTTCCTTTTCCTCTTGATAGTCTTCTAGCCATAAGTGCCTCATGTTCTTCTAGATCATCATCAAAAGTGTCGCTATCACTATCCACATATTTATTTCCTTTGTTAGATTTTTTGAGGACCATCTGGGACTTGAATGTAGATTCAATGGCTTGTGGAGTATAGTTATCAAAATTTGACATCTCAAATGCAGTAAGTCTACCTACCAAGCTTTCCAAAGTCAAATTGTTGTTAGGAGTACATCTCAATTCTTGAAATGATGATACTATAATAGCATAAATAGGAAGAAGTGTTATCAGTACCTTTCTCATGATGGTGTTATCATCAATGGTTCATTTAGATCCTCTAATAGCATTTACAACTTCCTTTATCCTACCATAATATGAAACTATATTTTTTCCTTCCTACATTTTCATTTCATCAAACATACATCTCAAGCTTTCAGATTTGGCTCTTAGCACATTTGTATCACCTCCATAGATGGTTTCAAGAGTATCCCACATTTGCTTTGCGCTTGTACAATCCTTTATGTCTTTGAACTCATCATAGTTTAGGGATGATGCAATCTCCAACATTTCTTGATTATGTTCTTTCTTTTCTATTAACTGTGCAGCATTCAGAGCTCCTACAGGGGCTACATATTCTTGATCAACAAGATGTTTAGCAGAATCACAAACACTAGCCAAATGAAATTTCATCAAACTTTTCCATGCTGGAAAGTTATCCTTGTTCAACTTTGGTACCTCCCTTTTATACATCCTGATCTTTTTCTCTAAGTACCTTCAAAAAATTTCAAGAGACCAAGCCTCTGATACCAATTGTTAGGATGAATATAGAATAACTAAGAGGGGGGGTGAATCAGTTATCCATAGGTCTAGATGTGCCCATTAAAACTTTATACCAAATTAAACAACTCAGATTTTGCAATCTAGATCCAATTCAGCTCTAATGCTAATTCACTGAGTGGCCTCCATTCTCATCTCAAACTCCAGATCTGCTTGGGAACTCATCAAGCAATCTCTCTCTGCTTCTCTGCTCAATGTTCTTTGCTTAGATCTTGCCAATCAGTGAATTAACCATGCAATCCTCTTGCATACTCTGCATACACAACTATCTTCTCTTTTCTCTTCCATGAATAACCCCTTGAGGTTATCATATACCTCTCCACCTAGGTCAAATTCATCTTTTGCTTCTTAATCAAGATCGTAGATCTTAGGTTAGGTCAGATCCAATGGATCTTTCCATCATTACATTTAATTTATTTCTCCAATACAATCACCAATTAAATCTTTGATCCATGCATTAATTATAGTTAACCATACATTAACATAGTGTAGATCAAATGTGCTTATCCTTAATTAACTTTACATATACCAATAAAATCAACCATGTCGGCTAGAGATCATAAATCTCATCAATCATCAAAATACTGCTGCTCAACCAACACAAAACTTGCTCGGCAATTTACTGACGCTCAACACATACAAGAAAATATGCTCGACACACACTGGTGCTCGGCCGACACAAAACTTTCTCAGCATAAACTGATCTCAGTAAAATGTCAGTGAGAGATAAACAACATATCACTTTACTAATGTGCCAACTGATAAAGTACCCTTTGTAATTCCTCATAACTCAACCATTCTTCTTGTTCTTCTTGTTAAATCTCATCCATCAATCAATAGATATGATACTCAAAAAAATAGCAATAGTCTCACCAATTAAGGTTTGACATCAATGACAAAACAATAATTGTTTCCATTGTAGCTTTCCAAACAATATTTCCAACAGTTTTGTGGTTACCTAGATATGCATGTTATGCATTTTCTAGTCTTACATTTGGTGAACCCGGTGTGAAACATGCCTAACTGATTATATTTTTGTTTTTTTGTGGATTTTGCAAGTTCTAGAAGAGTTTTGGGCACTTGGTTACAAGTTCTGTGCAGTTGGTCATGCCAAGTGCATTTGCTGCACAGTTGGTTGATTAGATTGTTTTGAATGTTGGAGATGGGGTTTAGGAAGAGTTGTTTATTTTTGAGTCTTTCATTTCCTATTCTCTCTATACTGAAGCTTTAAATGAACCCTAAATCATGCTTTAAAACACTAAAGTTTGTAAAAGAATCTCACATTTCAATTTGGATGTTTAAAATGAACTACATATTTCAGTTTGGTGCACTTAAAGTGAATCTCATCTAATCTAAGACTCAAATGTAGAATTAGGGGTTTCATTTTTTCTCAATTCCATCAAAGTTGCAAATATAGCTTAAATAAGGGTTCAAATAAGATATTGGCAAATCAAGTTTCTTTCTTTTAAAAGTATCTAAAAATGAACATGTAAACTTGATTAGGTGATCTAAAATGAATGTTCAAATAGTTTAGGATCAAGTGCATATTTGCATAGTTAGATTGTTTCAAAATCATTCAAAATCTGTACATGGACTAATCAGGGACTCTAAATTGGCTTTGGTCTTTCCAAATATTTCTAAGATGACATAAGTGAACCCTAAAAGACATGATATTAACTTTTTCATGCCAATTTTGATCTTACATAGTCAAATTGGCAAGTCTTTGATATGTTTTGAAGTCCTAAACAAGAGCTGCGTAGTTGGTCATACTTTCTGTGTAGTTGGTCATACCAAGTGTGCTTGCTGTGTAGTTAGTCATACCAAGTGCGCTTGTTGTGCATTTTTTTAAACCAAGTGCGCTTGCTACATAGTTGGTCACACGTTCTGCGTAGTTGGTAACAATGCATTGTTTTGAGGGTTTCTTTGTTTCTTTTCATTCCTATTCCCATTTCTACACTTGATAAGAATTTTTTATTTGTTACTAATGATTTGTGTAGCATTTTGGAAATCAAGGGATGAAGACAACCTGATAAATTACTAATGAGTTTGATGCAGGATGCTTTTCGAAGACCTTGTGTGTCTTCCAAAACTTTCATGTCTTCTTTTAGTAGTTAGAAAACACTTCAGCTTGGTGCTTAAAAAGAATCATTTTTTTTATGTGCCTAAAGTATCTTCTAGTTTTGTAAACCCAAGGAATTTCATGGATGTATCCTCTCCCCTCACCTTTGTGAGTCTTGGGTGAAAGAGAAATCCATGCAAATCCTTTAGTGTGGCTACCTCCCAACTACTTTAACTCAGTTTGTGAGAGTGGATTGCCCAACCAGTAACAGGATAAATCCAAGCCCTTATGAACCGGTATATAAAAGATTTCATTTTGTTTAATCTCACAGTAAACAGGTGTTGAATATATTATACTAGGAAGAAGATCTCCCTCAACACCCTTGTGGTGCATAAAAACCTATAGAACACAAATTTTGTAGGTTGGGAGGCCTCCATAATGGAGCTAATCTGCTACATGTATAACCACCTGAACAGATGCCTTGACTAAAAGCTTTGTTTTAGTATCCAAAAACCCTCTATCTAGTGGCATGGAAGGTTGGAGACCAACTAAGACACCCTACATTTTTGCAGCTCTTAGTAGAGACAACAGTCCCTTGGGAAGTGATGACCCTTGGGATTTGAAGCTTGGTTTTCCTAAGAAGTGAGTGCACTGTAAGGAGGAGCCTATTCCTCCAAGCTTCTAAGTTGTGCGCTACGAGTAGGCATGGCTGAACTTTGGTTCAAGTGGGAATTTAGAAGATATTTCCCTGGCTTACCTAGGATGTGGTGTGTTTGTCCCTTTTTACAACAACCATTCTCAATGATGTGTCTTGTGCGAGTGTTTCAAAGTTTAATAAAAATGGAAAAATCTTAAAAACACTTTTTCCAAATCATCTTCAAAAACAATCAAATGGTCATAAACACCTTATCTTTGAGTAAATATATGGAACCTTAAAATTTTCACTTAGAACCTCTTGGCATGCTTGATAGTCTTCATCTTGCATATTCATGTCCAAATCTCCTTGCATTTGCATTTCAAAAAGTCTCTTGCATTCTAGGCCTCATCATAATCTTCATTATGGTACATCTTGCATAGGTCCTAATCATAGTCCTCTTGCATATATAGCTCATCTTAGATCCTCTCTAAAAGCTTTGCAAATAAATCCTAGAAAGTATCCAAATCATGGAACATTTCTTTATGGTTCTGAAAATAGGATCTTTTCTTGGTCCCCTTTTGTCCCAAAAAATTCAAACCCCCCTTATCAATTGGTCATATTCCACCTTTGTCATGATGGATTTGACCTAATCCTTTTTATCAATATTGTCCCTTGTCCCTCAATCCCCTTTTTCAAGTCAATATTTTTATTCACCCTCATAAGGTTATTCTCTTAGGTTCATCTCCTTTCCAAATATTTCTTTTCAAAGTCCAAAAAACCAAAAAAATAATTGCATAAGTCATAGATTGCATTTTGCATAAGCTCCTTGCATTTCAAAAGTTGTATTTCCAAAATGCCAAAAAAAGAAATCTTAAAATTACATATAGTAGTCATGTCGGTTTTCACAAGATCTCAAGCATCCAAAAGGCAACAAGATTCCTATCTACCTATGTTTACATCACAACCAGAACCTCAACCACCTTTTGATCCAAGACAAGGTGTTGTATTTTAGAACCAAACTGACCTAATCAATGTGCAACCATTGGAAGAAGTGCATCAAACATTTCATGACCCAAGACATGTGACATTTCCTCAAGGACCGATCACCACATAGATGATCCCTGATATAACCCCAAGAAATGATCTATCCAACATGGGATATCCTTCAAATACTTCCTCAAGTTTTCGCACTATTCAATGGGGACCCCCATGAAACTTTGAACCAATTTTCATATCTATGCCACCTGGCCATGGTAGTGTTCCCCCTAAACCGTAGGAGGAATACCAACAAACTTTTCAATTCAATCAAGTCTAACCCAATTATCTATAACAACCCCTGTAAAACATGGATTTTGGATGTTATCAACCTCCTCCACCACTACAAGATAATCAAGATCCTAGAAATGCCTCAAGTACCTCTTCATATTTTGGAGACTCACACAAAACATTTATTTCATTCAAAGATTTACCTAGAGATGAGATTGACAAGGCCAAAAAAGACAAAAAAAATTTCAGAAGACATTAGCGTATCTCATGACTCAAGATCCAAAATGATACATCAAAGTAATACGAAGGAAAAATCCTCAATTACTCTTATAATATCAAAATCCCACACAATATACTTTGGAAGAGAACCAAGCCTTAGTGATTCAGGATAGAGAAAACACGGAACAAGCCTTCGATGAGTCAACTATGGCGAAAATAAAAAAAGACAAAAAAATGATTTAACTGTCGATATTCCTCAAAAGGAAAAGTATATACCATTGGATAATCCTTTATTTCAAGAGATATTATCCCCTTCTACAGAGATAGTGGATACTACAAAAGTCCCAAGGAAATATCTGTAAAGAACAATGAGGATTGATTTTAAGAATTGTTTTCCTGTTAATCAACCCAAAGAACCAAAAGAGACATTCACATTTCCTTGGGGAATGCCAAATTTACCCCCTTATGAAGAAACA
The DNA here is from genome assembly GCA_018584345.1 of Thuja plicata. Lineage (NCBI taxonomy): Eukaryota > Viridiplantae > Streptophyta > Pinopsida > Cupressales > Cupressaceae > Thuja > Thuja plicata. The sequence goes on along the minus strand of MU225682.1, from coordinate 5,350,342 downwards.
CAACAAATTGGTCCTCCTTTTGTAACACATACAACAATCCAAGGAAGTAATTGAAATGAAACAACATCCAAAGGACCATTCAATGAACTACCTGTAGACCTTATTGCAAGACATATTGTCACTTAGTGTCAAAACACTTAGTCATTCAGTGTTACCTGAGTATAGAGTGTTACCCAAGTATACAGTGTCGCCTGAGTGTTCAACATCACTCGAGTGTTCACTATCACCCGAGTGATAGTTTATCACCTGAGTAGTCTTTTGGACCTGAGTGACATTTTGAAGTCGACTTTGAATATATTGTTAAATATAAATTTGTTTATAGCAAGCCGACTTAGAAAGTTATTTGTTGGATAAAGATATATATGTAAGATAGTTTTTTTATCCAATAAGTAGTAGAGTGAATGAATATAAGAATAAGATGAATATGATTATGCGAATGGTAGTTTGAGTTAAGTGAAAAAGTGTTCAGGACAGCAAGGACTTATCTATCACATTCAGGTGATCAGTTATATTTCAAAGGATCTTATTCAAAAATCACAATTGCACAGAGCATATCATCAACTAGTTCATTCTCATAGGTGGATCAGTAAAATCCTTTAACAAGGTGGACCTAATATTCCTTTCTTTAAATCTCTTAACTGAGTTGCATTACTTATTTTATTGTACAAAATCCTTTAACAAGGAGGACCTAATAGGCCTTTCTATGCTCCTAACAGGGCAGATCATTAGAAGTGGTCATTGTAAGCTTTAATAGGTTAAATTTATACTATAGTACTAAATCTTGTGGGTATCTTCCCCACCCCATTTTTAATTTCTTTTGGATGGTTTTTGAGTAACCAAATATTGTGTTATGTGTTGTATATGATTCTTTACTTTCAAGTTATATGCATGCAAACAAATAAGCTAATCTAATTGTGGATCAAAAGGATTAAGTTTTATTGGTTCCCAATTCACCCCCCCTCTTAGTCATTGGCCACAACATGTAATTCCAACAATTGGTATCAGATCACTGGTTCTCTTATTAGAATTTTAACATCTTGAGAAAAGATCAGAGGAAATGGAAACATATAGACTGGAGAAAGCCAATGAGAATAAAAAGATAGATCTTAAAGTGGCCATGGATCATATCATAAAACTTAAGGGGCAGCTCTTTCTTTCCCTAAAGAAAAGAAAGGAATTAGCAGTGTGGATGAATGACAAGAACTATGTAGAAGAAATAATTGAAGAATTTTGCAAAGACAGAAGCTTGGAAGAAGGCGATGTAGCCATTGAAGACTTTCTTTCAAAGAATCTCAATTTACATGAAGAAGTCATAAAGTTGAAAAGACAATAAGAAGTTCACTCAAACAAAATGTGTGAAGTCATGGAACTAAAGAACAAAGCAGAAGATGATAGAAATATAGCACAAGAAGATAAAATACTGCTGAGTACAAGATTAGAAGAAAAAGAAAATGAAATCCAACACTTATCACTTCACCAAGCTGGTTTGGTAAGTCAACTCAACAATGCAACACAAGAAGTTGTCAATCTAAGGATAGAAAATGAAAGACTGCAGAATGATCTCAATATTGAAAAGAAAATAAATGAAAGTATGGTGAATTCACAAACTAGCATGAATTAGGAAACAAAACTCAGACATCATGGACATAATGGATTAGGATATATTGAATAAGGTGATTCCTCACAACAAGGAGCTCAAAGGAACAACAAACCTAAATGAAATCACTTTGGAAAGACATGGCATACATCAAATAAATGTTGGAGAAATGGAAAGTCAAAATTTAATGGTAAATGCTACATCTGCAAAAAACATGGACATAGAGAAAGTGAATGCAAAGAGAAACCTATGTTTGAAGGGAAATGATACAAATGCAACAAACAAGGTCATAAATCTTTTGAGTACAGAACTAAGAATTGGAATCCTGCTGAACAATTAGCCAAGGCAATTTTTGGTTAGGATTACAACACTTGGTACAGATGTTGTCACTCTGGTGAATATGGATACATTGATTCAAATTGTGTGAAGAATCACTTCATAAAAAGAGGTCCTACTAAGAGATGCTATGTGTGTAAACAACTTGGTCATCTGAGAAAGAACTACATGAACATAGAAAAGGTTGATACTAGGTTTGAGAATGGTTAAACCAAAGTCTCAAAAATTAGAGCTCAGATGAACAAGCAATGGGTAATGAAACCCTCAGATAATTCAGATCAAAGAAATGAAGGATCTAATGACACCCTAAGTAGTGAGATGGGTGGATCCATCATTATATAATAGAAAAGTAAGAAGATGACAAGAAGTGTGCAATAACAAGCCATCCTACATCAATTTTAGGTAAGCAATATAGTCCATATGCACATATTGATGCATGAGGAGATATTATAGTTCAACCTGAGTTAGAATGTTAGTTACACCCAAGTCATTCTAGCTCACCCGAGCTGGGTCGAGCAATATTGATAATTGGAAAGTTAGTTTCACCCAAGCTTCTGAGTGAATCTTGGAGAAACACCCATGTCATGCCAGCTACTATGTACGAAGCATTTAATGAAATACTCTAACAGTTGAAAATATCTTATATATGAAGGATTGTGAAGAGTATTGTTTACAAAGCTCTTAGTTTAGAAGTCAATTCAGAGCCTTTAGAAATTTAGTGTGAATTCATGATTGAAAGTGAAGTTTGATTATTTCATTCGAGAAATATGGCATCCACTTCCAGCAGCAAGGTCAAGAAAGGTTCAAAGGTGCTAGTAAGGAGTACAATTTGTGATCCTCCCATGTTCAAGCTTCATTTAGAAGTTGTAGAGGAGATAGATCCAATGGGAGCTCATTCCCTAATCCATCCAAGAGTGTTACTAGTCAATGAAATTTGCAAGTTCTATCACTACAACATATAGGAGCTTGAAACTAGTGAGATGAATAAAACATATGAGAAGTTATGTATAGATAGGAAATTGAAGCTCAAGCATAAGCACCTCACAACCAAGGGTTTGACGCATATCATGTATATGCTAAGGGACTTCCAAAAAAATGGATGAGATATGTTCTTAGTAGTGTTCACGAAATGTAACTATGGCTGGATCATCCTGTGAAGATCATTAAGTAGATAATTCACTATGTTACCAGGTTCCCTATGCTAGACAAGCCAAAATCTACCAAAACCCTAAATAGGGGTGAGCTAGCAAAGTTAACTCTTTCCAAGTGGGATGGAAGAGGCATGAGACTCAATAGAGTAACAAACATGGAGATGAAATTTGGCATTCATGTGATAGCACACAAGATCTACAGCTCAAGAAGACCCAACAGTGTTGCATGCGAAGTTGTTGATCTAGCTTACAAAGTAGTAAAGAAGAATCTAGTATTCGACCTAGCAGAATTGTAACTCACTCAGTTGAGAAAGAACATGGAGAGAATCCCGGTATCAAAAACCAATTCATGTAAGTTTGGTTCTCTTCTAATCAGAGTACTATTTTATGTTGAGAAGTTCTTTCCCTCCAAAGGAACAGTAGCATGGAAAAAGGATAGACCAATCATCCATCAAATTAATGATTTCATAGCTGAGATGGGAGATAATTTTGATAGAATTATGGGTGGATACTTTGAAAGTTTCAAACTAAAATGCATAGTAGATATAGAATTCCCAAGCAACTAGTTGAAAAGTACAAATAATAAATTTGTTTTCTAGTTGATTGTGACAAAGTGTATCTACAAGTAGTAAAGCCTAGGGTTGCATGGGTACAACCCCTACCATATGAAGTTAATAATGAGGACACTAAAGATATCATAGAGGCTCTTTTGAATGAACATGTCAATCCAAAGGCACCCTACTTTGGAACCTATGAGGAAGAAAAGAGTAGGATATCTTTGGAAATTGAGATTACTAAGATATTGAAGAGAGGAAGAAAGAGACTTGATACATTAAAGAAGAAGTATGGCAAGACCTCTGACTCTCCTACAATATCTGAGAACAAAGAGGAAATAGTTAAATTGGAGGAGAAAGAGGAAATTGAATCTAACAAGGAAGAAACTGATCTTAATCCTCCATAGAAGAAGAGGAAGACAACACCTAAATATAAAAAGGAAAAAGGCACTACTCTTGTTGTCACTCTGAGAAAATCAAGGGGAAATCTTATATTAAGTGACGAAGAGGATGATGATGAAGAAGATAATGTGGTATTCACTAAATCCACACCCCCACTTGATCAAAAGATCAAAGACCTTAAAGAAGGAAGAGCCATGAGTTCTTTGGAATCACTAAAGTATGCTTCTAGGACAAAAGAAGAAAATAAGAAAATTGAGCAAGCAATGGTGTAAGAGATGGAAAAGTGGAAATATGACCCTCCTAAGCTGAAGAGTTATATGACTGAAGACTTATTTAAGGAAGTCTCTATTCCCTGGAAGATTGCAATACAAATTGAAAGAGATATAAGGGAAGAGACATTGAAGTAGGTTGTGCCTGCAATGAAAGGCAAAGAATTAAAAGAGGCCTTGAGAAAATATAAGAATAATCACACCCCCAGATTCAGGGCATTTCAAATATTGAACAAGAATATAGAAGAAGTAGCTCAGCATGACACATTAGTGTGGAAATAAATATTTGAGATTGCAGAGAGAAATGTGAATGAAGATGTGATGAAGGGGTGCTCCCCTTAATACCAAAAACACATAACAGAAACAGAGAAGCAACAACAATTTGCAAGAACAGAAAATGGACTTCTTATTATCTCCACAAATGCGGAATTACAAACTTTCAGAATTACAATATGCAAAGCCACATGGGCATTCCCCTTACAATATTCTGTAGGACAAAGCCTCAGATTATTACCCAGATCTACCCAGAACTGTCCCGAACTGCCTAAAACAACACTACGGGCCTTCTTTATATAGGCAATTTCCACCGCCCGAGAAGGTTCCAAAAATTTAGCCCTTAGGGCCGACCAAACTTAGAATTATTTTATTTTTCATTTAAATACATCAAAGTTGGCTCAAAATAACTTTTGAAACCCAAAAATTTTGAAGGAAAATTTATTTTCTGCTATTTCAGGTGGCCCAACTTCCAGAGACCATAAATCATCACCAGTTGACCCGATTGACTATTATAACCCCATTTCGGAAACGCCACGAAGCGCTCTACAATGACTTGATCATGCAAGCATCATCAAGCCCAAGTTTCAACCTCATCCGGGGCCTCTAAAGCCTTCAAAACTGAGCCCGAAGTTTCTGTACCCTGTTTTCAATACCGAAAATTTTTAATATCTTCAAAACCAGACTCGATCTAGCCATGGAACTTTACTGGCAGGCTGATATGACTGAGATGAACCTCCACATGCAAAATCAGAACATTCTGAGATCATATGACCAACTTACTAAAAATAGCAAGTTTCCAAAAATAGCAGCTCTGCACAAGGTAGCCCTTATTGAAAAGAAAACAAAAATATTTTTGGGTGATGCAAGATTGCCTTTACACCCAGGA
>MU225682.1:5323667-5339399 GCA_018584345.1 Thuja plicata | reverse complement strand
CAACTTACTAAAAATAGCAAGTTTCCAAAAATAGCAGCTCTGCACAAGGTAGCCCTTATTGAAAAGAAAACAAAAATATTTTTGGGTGATGCAAGATTGCCTTTACACCCAGGATGCTCCTGCATCAAGATGTACCGAGTTCAGACCCTCCAGCACAAGGAAATGATGATAGTCTACTTGAGGTACAGACTATTGAAGAGTCCAATGCAGAGCATATTGCAGTTGAGCTAATGGCATCACTACCCCAATCTCCCATACACAGTATAGTGACTCTCAGAAAAGAAAATATTACAGAACAGACAAAGCCCGAGCAATAGGCTCCTCTTACTACTAAGACATGCACACTCGAGTCACAGAGAGCCAATGTAGACATTTCTACTTTTGATTCATCAGTAAATTTTGATCCAACAATTGATACTGTAAAGGTCAATGACCTATTTGGATTGAATATTGAAGCAAATGATGAGGTTGTTAGTAATAAGTGAGAGGGGGGGGGGGGTAAATCAGTGGCCTTAATAATTTATCCTTTAATCACTAACCACCAATCAAATAAACCTTGGATTATTAATTCCCTACAAGATGCACACCATGAAATACTTATAATGATTAACTGTCTATTGGTTCTCCTTGTCTGGTCCTTATTCTCTTTAATTACCAATATGCAGTATAACTATTTACTAAAATATAGTAAATAAGCAGATTATACCGATATATCTAGAAATGCATATGTGAAATGTAAAACAGTAAAGTAATAAACCATACACACATAACACTTGGATTTTTAACATGGAAACCTTGTTGAGGGAAAAAACCACTAGGACCGGTACCCCAAATTTTCACTCTTCTGAAGTGAGCCCTGTTAAGAGCCAACCCTGTTAAAGGTTACAAAACACACTATTAGGTGTGACCTTGCTAGAGGATTTTATACATATAGGTTGTCACTTAGTATCAGGCAACTCAGTTTGCTACCATCCTTGGATCAGCCTCTTTCTTAGACTATCAATAGGCTTTAGGAAAATCTAGTGCTACTTTCATGAATCAACCTTTTTGGCACTCCTTGGGATGTACCTCAATATATAGAACACTGTTATGTCCTACTCTGTTAAGAGACTTGATGCTTCAATGGTTAAACTGAAAAAAAATGACCTGTTTCTAGTGCAACTAGAATTACAGATTTTCAGATCTATTTAAGTACATTACCTCTCTGATCAATATATCAATTCAATTATTTGTGCTCTATACTTTCTTCTCTGTGATGTTGTGCTTGCTATTTGTCAGTGTCTACAAAATTCCTTAGCTCTTCCTTTAGCTTGATTGATCAGTACTGCATGAAGTTATCCTTCATTAGTTTCTCTTCAGCATCTTCTCTTATTCACTCCCCTTTTTCCCTTTTCATGAATGCCATATATTTGAAAATGAATTAAGCTTGTCTCTTATATAGACATGATATTCACCATTTCTTGATTCTTGATTCTTGGTGTGAAAAACAATCCACCCAATCTAATTTAAAGCATAAATCCTAATTTATCTCATAGTTATCTTCTTGCCAATTGTACAAATCTTCTTTAAATCAATCACTTAACTCTGGTCGAATAAAACAATGAAAAAAACCAGTTAAGTTTGTCTTTAGCTCTTGCCAGCTAGATATTTTTTCATTTTCTGAACTCTCTATTTTGTCAATCAACTCTTTAGTTAGTCATCGGTTACAACTCCCAGTTCCATCGGTGTGACTTCAATTTTCTTCGGGATCTCCATACGTCAGGCATCATTGGATTTTACTTGTTGGGCAATTTTGTTTTCAACTCGTCGGGCATCCTCTGATTTTTCTTTGTCAGGCACCATTGTCTTCTACTTGTTGGGTATCACTGTGAATTTTCTTCTTGGGCTTTACCAATGGTGTGCACTCCGTCGGTGTTGTCTGTCACTTAGTGAATACTTGAATTTCATGCATTGCTAGAAGAATAACCTTTGTTCCATTGATTCTCTGTAGTCTTTGGCATTATGTACATGACCATACAGACTATATCAAGTTGACATCAATGACAATACAAACCATTAACTAATTTAATGCCTTGTATTATCTTCAACTTAATATTATCAAACATTCAATCAGTTATATGTTATCAATCTCTCCCTTTAGCATTGATGGCAACAAAAATTATATTATCACACTATACTATTTCTAATACAATATGAAATACAATTGTTTCATCAAACTACCAATCTTTGTTTGATAAATAATAAATGTTTGAACTTCGGTAAGCTCTATTTTAGCTTTAGATTTGATTCTTGTAGCTTTCTATTTTCTGATGTGTTGAATCTCCTCTGGTGTCCATTTCTCTCTTTTGACTATTTTTTTGTTTTGATGTCTTTTTTCTTTTTTCGGCAACTTTCTCTTGGTGTAATCTTTCATAAAATTTTCTCTCCCTTAGGATATAATCTCTCCCTGTTGGAGTGATCTGATAATGGATAATCTTCCTTTTCTTAGAAGAATGTGATAATATGGATAATCTCTCCCTTTGACAACAATGCCAATAGAATATTGAAACAATGTCTGTTGCCAATTGTTTTAAATATCTAACTTTCATGTCAAGTAATAATTCTCCTCTTATCCATAATATATTCCTTGAATTTCCCTTATCCATCAACAATACAAAATTATGCTCTTGTGCTTGGTTCTGATATATATCTTTCTATATATAGATGTAGCTTCGAAGTTCTTCTCTTTGCTTTCATCAACATTTCTGATATTCTGATAATATATAGCCTGATGCAGCCTTCAGTCTTTTACTGACTCATAGACAAGGGTTTGACCCCTAGTCTCTTTCTTAGGTACTCAAATGTATCTTTGGGTAGTGGCTTGGTGAAGATATCTACCAACTTTTCTTTTGATTGCACATACTCAAGTGTCACTTCTTTGTCTTGAACTTGTTCTGTTAAATAATGATACTTGATTACAATGTGTTTAGTCTTTGCATGCATGACTAGATTCTTAGAAATTTTTATTGCACTGGTGTTATCACAATAGATAACCACTGGTTCTAATATTTTCATATGCATGTCTTCTAGTAGCTGTTTGATCCATGCAATATTTGAGCAATTTGCAACAGCAGCAACATATTCTACTTCTATAGTAGATTAAGAGATGCATCATTGCTTCTTACTGATCTATGTGACAAGTCTGTCACCCTGTTGCCCCACTTTTGGTCTTTATACCTCAAGAAAAAAATTGTTGTTTTATGTGTAGTAGTAGTCATGGAGGTTTCATGCGAGGCTAGAGTCTAGGTCTAGAAAGCCCCTTAGGATAGAAGGCCTTTATCAGATTTCCCTAACTTGACTTCTTCTTCCTAAGCCGGGTGAATTCTGGGTCTGAAATCATATTTTTATCAGGTAGGTTAAGTTCCCAATCCGATAAAGGTCATGTTTTAAAAGAATCTAACTTCAAAATCACATACAGATGAAATACTTTGCCTCATATCTTTAAGTTACAGCATTGGCGGGAAATCAAGTTTTCGCTTCTCCATGGTGGAAAATCACATATGGAGTGCACTTTCTGCAATTGGCAGACTTAAGAATATCAGAGGTAAATAAAGATGGAAAAGGGGGAACTTAGGAACAAGAAATGTTTAAGCACTCATAATCAAACCTATTGGAAACAAAAGAAATAATCAAGCAAAGAAAATCTCATTAAATTCTCCATAGGCAGAAAAGCAGAAAATGGCTTCTCGTCCCCTCCTACAAGCGGGTTTCAGCTTGCGAGATGTGTTTTCTGCCAAACTATCAAGGTGAAGAATTTTTGAAATATAATCCATCCCATAAGAGATCTGGCATATAAGAAATCCAATGGAATCAATATATATCATTTTGGCACCCCCATAGGCCAGAATTCTCCAATGGTAGATTTTCAGACAAAGAGCATTTCAAAAGTATTTTTCCGCCCAAAGGAGAAGCGAAAAAGTAATTTTCCGCTGCTTCAAGAAAGTTACCATTATGGTTACTAAAGTAAAAAATGTTTTCTAATGGCATGTAAAGAAAATTAATTAATTCAAATAAGGCTATTTTACTTTGTAACAGACTTGTTCATTAATGTAAAGGTCTTTTCAATCGTGTGGTGCGGGAAGTCGGCTGTTAAATGGTAAGAATTCAAAAAGTATAAAATCAGTTGAAGATTTCAAATTGGAACCACCATTGTTCACCAAATTGTTTGAATTTGAAGTAGCTAAGATCAGTCACTCATTGTCTCTGTATCCCAAAGATAAATTTAAATCTCCAGGTTGAATCATGCTCACATGGCTTCTAGATTTGTAGGATTCGATGGAATGAATGAAATTATCTCCAAGTGGCACAAAATCTCAGATACCTCACTGAAGTTCTTCGACATGCAAAAATTTTAGAATAGTTTGAGAGCAGAGCAGATGCACCCTATCATAGACAAGCATAAGGAGAGTGGGTTAGTCAAAGCCATCAATTTTCCTATAGTCGTTCAAGCTCCTGAGTTGGTCCTGGAATGTATAGTCTGATACAACCCAGACACCAAGCAAATTCTCCTACCAGACAACAAGGTGCTCCTTTCCATTAATAGAGAATCTATCCAGAATTCCCTCCACATTCTAGAGTAGGTAGAATACTCTGAGATGACTTATAGCTGGGCAGTTTTTGAATATTCAGCGAAGAGACCAGTATGGAAAAGAGAGATTATTAATTCATGGATAACAAACACTCTACAACACAAAAGGAAGAGAGTGGGAGAAGCAGTTCCCAGCCAAGACACTCTATCAAGGGCCTTTTAGTCCAAGGCTACCACAAGAAAACAAAAGAGTGTAAAGACAATGTCTACTCTGGGTCATGATCCTGAGACAAGGCACTTCACCATGGAAGTAGCCAAGCCCACTAAAGAAGGCAGACTCGAAGATCTGGCGGCCTCAGACTTTCAGTTGTAGTCATTTGATATGGGATTGGCTCGACACAATACCAAGGTGGAACTGTGGAAGTCCACTAATGTTGTAATAGAGGAAGAGTTGGAGGATCTCAAGACTTCCAAAATTTAGCTTAAGGTAGAAGTGGCCCAGCTAACTGATTTCATCAGATAGCTCCTAACTCCTATTGCGAGTGTTCCATGTACCCAAACTTGCTTCGATCCCAGTGCTTCTGAGAACCAAGCTATTCTGGCTAATTTGCAAGAGGATCGACATTATGGGTAGATTGGTAAGAGGTGGATCAAGAGGCTTAAGTAAAAAGGTCTAGTGATCATTGAGCAGTTAGGTAACGCTATTCTAAGGCTAGAAACAGAGAAGAGCAACATTGAGAAGAATTTACAGACTCTCACTGCAGAAAGAGTAAGATGCCAAGAATGCATAGTCATGTTGCATGTGGCAGTAAAGATGAAGACTAAGGAGGCCCTAAAATATAATATCCTATAGAAGGGTGATGAGCCCTTGATCGAATGGCTCCAAAGTTTGGAGTTCAAAATTGAGATGATCATTTAGGCCGAGACCGGACTACAACAAATAGATGTTAAAGTGCAAGAGGAACAAAGTAAAGATTATAAACTCCTCTTAGGACTTCATGTGGAATTGCAAACTAGTGGTCAAGGCAAAGAAATAGTTGGAGTGGTCAACATGCAAAAGTCATTCATAGATTATCTGCACAATTTAGCGGAGCAGTCTTCGACTCATTTAGACAAGGTGCCAGAACTCCAGCAATTGAGTGGATGCATCTTTAGGGCTATGGAGGAACTGAAAGATCAGACAGAAGAGATCAATACTCTAGCCAAAGAACATTCTAGATGGCTCATCCATTACACCAATGTCCACATCAACAGACATGAAGAGCTCATCCAAGTCATCACTGCTGTAATCACCTATAGGGCCAAATTAGATAATGGGAAAGCAACTGAATCATAAATATATTCTCCCCTTATGCTATTTTTGTTGTATTTTGTAATGGATAAACCTTTGGTTATCATTTTTGGTTAGATAAGTTGAGCCATTTTGGTTACCCCTTTTTGTAACGGTCTAATCTGGAACTCTATATGTATTATTCCCAAAATCAATACAAAGGTCGGCTAAATTTTGGTGTGAAGAATAGCATTGTTGCTAAGTCAATTATGTATGTCTGAATGCCATTTCTTTAAGTGTTCCATTGTATTTCATTTATCTTTCTGTTGAATTCGAACATCTCTTTTGAGTTAGATTTGTAATCCATATTTGAACCAGAATTATGTATTATGATTTGATACAACTAATTAAGGGGAAACTCAGTTGCTATTCTAAGTTTTGGGAATGTTCTTATGACATAGATTGACTCAAAATCATTACATTGTTAACTCTTAGTCTTGTATCTACATTTTTAGTAATTGTCCATGCATTACCAATTTTGGGAATTAATCTGATTGATAAAGTCTCAGAATTGGCTAGATTTAGAGTTTTATTTACTTCACCTGAGCTATTTTATCTCTAGATTTAGCTTGGTTTACCTCTCCTACTCTCAGGTTAAGAGCATACCCCTGTTAGATTAGGAAAGATTAAAATTCATTGAATATTATTAATATAAGGGAGCTGTACCTTCCAATTGAGAGGGAAAATAGGTTTTCAAGTAACTATTTCCCAACTGTTGTATTCAATTGTTCTTAAACATTTTTGGGTATTTTAGAGTTACATTCAAAACAACAATCTATTTACCAACAGATTTTTGGCAACTCTACTGGGGAGATGAACAGTTGTTATACCAGAAGTATTGATGCAGAGTGCAACAGTGGAAGGTTTGATCTATTGAGACCTTGAAGGTCAAATTGCTCCAAATTACTAAGGGTTTCAATTCAGACTTCAAGAAGGATCTCAATCCATGCTCTGACTTTCATACCCTCCAATAACCCTTAAGGACAATTACAAGATTCAAAACACACTTTTTACAACTTTTGACTATGTTTCTTAGACACTTCCCAAAACAGGGCTACAAGGCCAAATTAGACAAAATTGGGATTTCTAACTCAACCCCACACACAACACCCAATAAAATGATGTAGTTTGAAGGTTTTTAACAATCCAAAAACTGTCCCACAATCCTAGCTTCCAATCTACTCCGACACTCCAAGAATCCTCCAAGGTACACAGACCTAATAGGGCCCTAATAGGCTTGGTTTTCAAAGGAAGATCAAGGAAATGGGTACATAGATGAAAAGGTAGGATTTGGATCTATTCAATGTGGTTTGAGAACACCTAATCCACCTTTGGATTGTTCAAATTGTGCATATCTAACACTGGATACTCAATTTCCTATAATTCAGGGTCAAATACATCTAAATATTTGACCTAGGGATTGCAAGCATAATTAATTCCCTTTACCTTCTATCGTATAACTTTTAGAATATTAAAATACATTCTCAGAGCCTTCATTTTCATTGTGTTTTGTGCAAAATGGCTGGTATAGTCGCGAGCTATAACCCCATTTGCCCAAAACCCTGCTGGAAACTAGGTTTTCCTGGAGGCAGGGAGAAAAAAATACGATAACTCTGTCTATTGACCACCAAATGACCTCAAACCAGATGCATTCGATGGAGAACTCAATAAAGTATCCTCTCAACTCATTAAACTATTGCTGCCAATCCGTACAGCCCATGTAGAATCAGAAAAATAGTGATTTTTAAGGCAAAAACAGGAATTTTTATTGATTTTGAATGAAAACGTTTACATCTGTCAACCTCTGCCCATGGGAAGGTTGTATGACACTTATACATTTGTGTTTCACCGATCAACTATCTGGGAATCAGTTGCAATCGGTTCAAACTTACCCATTACAACTTTTAAGCACTTTTTTGTGAAGTTGCGCTTAGCAACTTTGAAAAGTTGCTTAGCAACTTTTATTGTTTTTAGATAATTCTTTTATATAAAGAGATCCTAAGGAATATAGACTATCTTAGGACCTTATTAAGGTATAACAACCTATTTTCTAACATATCCCTAACTACTCTAAGCAAAGTGTCCTATAGGTCCTAAGGACTCAAGGTTTATAGAATCACCAATGAGCCTCAGGCCTTTACAAATGGACTTACATCAACTTAATAACAACCTAAGATATGATGCTCCTTATCATGAGTCATCTTAGTGGATATGAGTGTAATGCTATGTTCATACAATTGTCTTGAATCACTGATCCTTGAATCACTGATTTGTTTGAGTGAGGACTTTGAGTGAGGGCTCTGCACCAAGTATACAATGAGGAAAGATGGTGCTTCACCATGAAAATATAATCCCTATGCTCCAACCTAATCTTGGATTCCAAGATGATCAAGAGGATTCTCACAACATCATGTGCAAAAATTTTCAAAAAGGTAAAATGACAAAGTATATAGGAGAAGCACTGAACATTATAGAAACACTAGTCAAGTGCTTGAACTGGAAGAAGCTAGAGCAGAAGCACTTGAGAGAGCCATACAAAGAAGAAATCTGAGAAGGGCAGAGTGTGAAGTTAGGCCACAACATTAAGTGAAAATCTAGAGCCTAAAAGGTTTCTCAAAAGTACCAGGAAAGAAGGTAGCACAGACCCTGTCTTTGAGAGACTTGCGGATATTAATTTTTCTCTCCTAGAAGTACCTTGTTAGGGAATTAGAATTGTAAGGAGCCAGAGCAGACCTTCTTTACCTCCTAAACAAACCACCCAGTTATCCACCACTTTCCAAGTGTTGACATTGCACAGAGTAGTTTCCCCTCCCATCATCAATCTAACACCCTACTTACCCCGAGTAGCTATGGCACTTCCTTGGGCCACTGCAGTCAGGCCCCTACAACTAGTAGCATATAATCCTCTCCCTACATGCTCTAGAAAGAAATTTCCAAATTTTTCTAGAGATGTGGCTGTCAGAATATTCGTTGAGACTCTTTTCAAAGGCATCGTTGATTGGTTTCATCATTTACCTAATTATTCTATTACCAATTGGGCTACTATGAGAGCCACCTTTTAAAGAAGGTTTAAGATGGCTGAAGATGAGCATGCCCTGTTGACTCAAATGACTTCTATCAAGAAAGAGTCATCAATCAGCATGAGGGATTTTATAGATAAATTTAACAAGCTGGTAAATCGTATCCCAGTGGCTAACAGGCCTACGGTGGAAAATTTGAAAACTTTCTTCATAAGTGCTATGCCACCGGACGTCAATTATGATCTAAGGAGAATGAACCTTGAAAATTTGGATGCCACACAGAGAAATGCTGTAGAACTTGAAGAGCACATGATTTCATCTAGGAAATGGAAAAGAGAGATACAGTCTAGAGCTAGCAGTAGCAATAGTACCTCATCTAATGAGATGATCCAAAAACTATCTAATGAATTCACTACCTTCAAGAGACAACTTCCCAGATTCAATAATTCCTACCAGCAAAACTTTCAGGAACAGCCTGGAAGATATAATGGTGGGAGGAATGCAGAAGGAAAAATGTTACAGTTAACTACTCCACCATAGAGGCTAGCTATAGAGGCCCCTCCTAAAAGAGGTAATATGTGTTCCTTCCACTTAACCATAGATCATGATGGGGAAAGTTGTCTTGATGTACCCCATGCTTGGCAAATGCATCAGATCGATGAGTGGAATGCTGAAGCATCTAGAGCTAAACCAGATTCATACTCACATGGCGACTCTGAAAACTTATATTTAGAGTATGAATTAGATTTAGAGCAAGAAGCAACATGTTATGCCACCATAGATGGGACCTCTTATATGGTCCTAACTCGGAGTCAGAAAGATAAAAGCCATATTTTTTCAGTTCCTAAAAACAATGAGGCATCTCTTTCCAATTCAAAGGAGCCCAATCAAGGTATGAGAACTCCTCAACTAGGTAAAGAAAAAAACTCTTTTGACATTATTCAATTCTGTAGAGATTCTAGAATTCAGATTTCCCCCATAGACTATCTTAAGTCTAATCCTGTTGAGCTGCAAAAGCTAGTAGATTATTGTAAAGGAGGGAACCTAGAGTTCAATCAAAATTTCTTAACTACCATAGAGAATGAGTCCTTATTTGTAGACCCAGTTGAATAGAGGGAATCATCCAATTTAGCCACCTTCCCAGGCCAAAAGCCTGACCTATTCTATGTGTCTTTATATATTAACGGTTGCAGGTTGAGCAATTGTATAATAGACTCTGGAGCATCAGACAATGTAATGCCATCTACTATGGCCAAAGCCTTAGGAATTACTCTCACTAAAGCCCATGGTAGGTGTTACTCCATGGATTCCAAGCAAGTACCCCTATTTAGCTAGATTAAGGATGCCCAAGTGGCCTTAGCAGCACATCCCAAGAAGAAGATGTTATTAACCATCCTCGTTGCTGATATACCTGCAAGCTACAGTTTGTTGTTAAGCAGGAGTTCTTGCAGAGACCTTAGAGGGGAGATAAAGCTGGATTGGTCCCAAGCCTTAATCCCAGTAGGTAATAAAAATATTAAACTGGTTCCCAAGGAAAAGGCTAAGTTTAAAGTGTTGAAATCTGATGACCCTAAAGCTCAAATCTTGTATCAAGAATTGGAGTTTGGAAATTATATGTTGTTCACAGATATGGACTCTTGAATTCGATGACAGTTGTGCATTGTCAAGGTTCGGTGTGGGTGTGGTCTTGATATCACTAGATGGAGTGTGTGAGCCCTTAGCTTACAAATTAGAGTTTGGGAACACTAACAACACTGTTGAGTATGAAGCCCTTCTGTTAGGGATTATCGCTACAAAAGAAAAAGGTGTGAAAATTCTGAGAGCTCATGGTGATGCTGAGATAATTGTACGACAAGTCAAGAATCAGTACTCTATAAAGAACCACAAGTTGAAGAACTATAGAAATAGGGTATGGGATGAAATAGAAGCATTGGATGCTTTCTTTATTGAATCCATGCCAAGAGGGTTGAATTATAAAGCTGATTCTTTAGCTATCTCAGCTTCATTACTACTTCCCCACCCAGAATTCAAGGATAAAAAAATACCAAGTGGAAGTTATATATCGACCATTTGTGCCTGATAACGTGGAAGATTGGCAAGTTTTTGAAGATGAAAAAAATCTCCTTCTCTTTCTAGAGAGTGGTGGTGACTTCCACAAAGAGGTTTGTGGCAACCGTAAAGGAATTTTCCAAGACGAGCCAAAGAAAGGTAAGTCAGATGTTATTCAATTGCAAGGTTATATCATTCCACCCCATCTGGTCACTCTTGAAAAGCTCTTCAATAGACATGACATGTTTGTGAAGAAGAAAAGAATTGAAAGAGGGCCTACCACTCGTGAATATGAAGGAATGAATATTGGAACTAAAAAAGACCCCAAGATGATCAATATTGGGAAGTGTTGTACAGAAGAAGAAAGGAATGAGGCCAAGAAGCTTTTTCTAGAATACTTAGATGTTTTTACCTAGAGCTACGAAGATTTGAAAAGTTTTATGAATGGGAAATTCAAACACCAGATTCCCTTAAAACCTGAAGTTACTCCATTTAGGTAGAAGCAAAGAAACTACAACCCCAAATTTATTGATGCCATATTCAGAGAAGTTGATAAAATTCTCAAAGCAAAGATCATATATCCCATCCATCACTCTACTTGGGTTGCGAATATAGTGCCTGTGAGGAAGAAGAACAGAGAAATAAGGATCTATGTTGACTTCTGAATTCTAAATCAATCTTCTTTGAAGGACAACTATGCCCTTCCCAACATGGATCATCTTTTGCAGATCATAGCTAGAGCCAAAATGATGTCTATGTTAGACGACTTCTCAGGGTATAATCAAATAGAAGTTGAGAATGCAGATTAGCATAAAATGGCTTTCACTACTCCATGGGGGACCTTTGCATATCACAAGATGCCATTCAGATTGATCAATGGCAAAGCTACTTTTCAGAGAGGTATGGATCTTTCTTTTAGTGATATGAAGAACAAAATTATCAGTATGTATCTGGATGATCTTACCATGTTCTCTAAAAAGAGAGTAGATCATATAAATGATCTAAGAAGAGTATTGCAAAGGTGCTAAGAGGATGATATTTCATTGGATCCCAAGAAATTAGTGTTTTGCATAACTGAAGGGAAACTATTGGGTCATATAGTCTCCCAAGAAGGTATAAGGATTGATCCTGAAAGAGTGAGAGCTATTCAGCAACTGAGTTTACTGGTGAATAAAACTAGAGTGAAGTCCTTTTTGGTCAAGTCAACTTCCTCAAAAGATTTGTCCCTAATTTCTCCAAAATTACTAAACACATTGTTGATATGATGAAGGGGAATTTGAATTTCAAATGGAATGACCTTGGTAAGAAAGCTTTCAAAAGCATCAAGAACACCATAGCTAATGCCCCAGTGTTATGTCACCTAGATTATAAGAAAGATTTTGTAATTTACTATTATTCTTCTGAACATACTTTTTCAACCATTCTAATGCAAGATAATGAAGAGGTGATTCAAGCCCCCATCACTTTTATGAGTATACCTCTAAAGAACCATGAGCTGAGATATTCTTAGACTGAAAAGCACACTTTTGCGGTGGTAAAGGCTCTTAAGAATTTTACGTTTTATATTCTACATTCCCACTCTCTTGTGTATGTGCCTGATGTCATAGTGAAGAGTGTTTTGACTCAATAGGATGTGGGGTGTAACAACTGAGGAGTATGGGTAGCTAAAACCCAAGAGTATGACATAGAGATCAAGCCCACCAAGTTGGTAAGAGGGAACACCTTGTGCAAGGCAATGACAGAAAATCAAGCAGACAAAGACCCAAGAGCTACATAGTTGGTTTTGGCAGTAAGTATGCAAGACCCATGGTTTGAAAACATTGTGTATTTCTTAACCTGTGGTGAATGTCTGCAAGGGTTAACTTCAAAGAAAAAGAGAGACCTAAAAATGAAGGCTTCTAAATATGTAATCTAGGAGAATAGACTATATAAAAGATCTATAGATAGAACATTCCTCCAATGTGTTGACAAACAATAGCAAGCTGTTAAATGTTTTTCATGATGAAGCCTGTGGAAGACACTTCTACTCATCAGTCACTGCATTCAAGATTTTGAGATAGTGTTATTACTGGCTTGGAATGTTCAAAGATGCATACCAATGGGTGGCAAGATGCGAAAAAATACAAGATGTTTACCGGGAAGCCACAGTTAGCAGCGTTACCCCTCAGACCAGTGATAATTGAAGGGCCATTCCAATAGTGGGGACTTGATTCTATCGGTCTTATAAGCCCTACGTCTAGTGCAGGTCATACTTACATAATTACTGCAACTGACTACTTCATGAAATGGGTGGAAGCCAAGGCAACCAAAAGGACTACTTCAGAGGTAGTATGTGAGTTCATCAAAGAAAACATTATACCATTTAAACATCTTGAATGCTTCAGATTTATCTTTCAGAAACGTGACTGTCATCATTCTAGAGTAATCATCAACAAAGAGAATAAAATATCTATCTACATAATAACTCTTTGTCCTCATAGGTCCACATAGATCAGTATGGACTAATTCTAGAATTGCATCAGATGTATGAGTTTTTCTTTTGAAACTAGACTTTGTCATTTTACCTTTTTGACAGTTTTTACACATGATGTTGTTGGGCTTGGTCATTGTCGGTAAACCTCTGGAATTTCTCTTTTTGCTAATTTTAATCATGTTTTCAAAATTCACATGACACAATATTTTGTGCCACAACCATATTTCCTCATTCATAGCAATCAAACAAGTGGAGTCAGTATCATTCAGATAGAATAAGTTACCTTTTGTATGCTCACTGGTACAAATCAGATTTCTAGATTTGTTGAAGATCTTTGCCTTCTTATTTTCAAATGCTACTTTGTGACCTGAATTATTCAGCTAAGAGACACTTAATAGATTATAATACAATCCATTTACCCAATAAGAATTCTCACATTTTATCTGGTTATTCAACATTATTGTTCCTCTACCTTCAACTAGACAAGGTGTGTCATTTCCTATTCTTACTGATCCTCCTTTGTAGTATTCAAAAGTCTAAAACTTATGCTTATCACCAGTCATATGATCAGTGCAGCCACTATCTATGATCCAAACATCATTTTTACTAATTTTAGATATGAGAGCTATTTCTACATACCTTTCTTCATCATCATCTAAATCATCCTTTACAGCCACAAACACCATCTCAATATTTTCATCAGATTTGATGTTAGTATCATCATCCTTGCATTTTTCTAGGTAGCTGACCTTCTTTCCTTTGTCCTTGTAGTCTCGGATATCTCTTCTTTTTTATTGTCGGTAGCTTCTATTATCACCTCTATCAGACTTTTTCTCAAAAGATCTGTCATTACTTCTGTCATCTTTTCTTTCATTAGTACATCTTGTAGCAAAGTGTCCAATCTCTTTGCAATTAAAACAAACAAGTGGTAATTTACCTTTGCCTCTCTGTATTCTTTTATCCATAAGTGCTTCAATTTCATCAAGATTATCTTCTTCTTTTTCACTATCACTATCTTTTCTTATAGTGTCTCTATGACTTGATTTACTTATTCTCATAGAAGTTTTGAATGTAGAATCTATGTTTGGTAAGACACTATTATCAAAGTTATTCATTTCAGATGAAATTAGTCTTCCAATTAAACTATCTAGAAAAACATTGCTATTTACTACAGCTCTCATTTCTTGAATGGTAGATACTCTAATAGTACAGGTAGGTAGAAAGGTTCTTAGAATTTTACTTACCACTGTATCTTCCTCTAGTACACCTCCAACTCCTCGTATAGCATTGACAACCTCTTTAATTCTTGTGATGTACTGAGTGATGTTTTCTCCTTCTTTCATTTTGAGATCATCAAAATTTCCTCTAAGGCTTTCTACCTTGGCTCTCAAAATATTTTTGTCCCCACCATGTACAAGCTTCAATTTGTCCCACATTTGCTTTGCATATTTGCATTCTTTGACATCTTCAAATTCAACATCGGAGAGTGAGGAAGCAAGCTCTGTCATCATGCCATTATTCTCATGCTTCTCTCTCATTTGTTCAACTATTGGTGCTCCTATGGGCAACACATATTCAGTTTCATGGAATTGAGTAACATCATTACCAATACCTGATAGGTGGAGTCTTATTCTACTTTTCCATGAAGAAAAATTATCTTTGTTCAACTTGGGCACATCTTATCTGTTCATCTTGTGATCTTTGACTTAGGTCTTGAAACCTTCCTTCTAAGCACACAAGCTCTGATACCAATTGTTAGTAATAACAGAGGGGGGGGAATGAATCAATGGCTTCAATAATTTATCCTTTAATCACTAACCATCAATCAAACAAACCTTAGATTATTAAGTCCCTACAAGATGCATGCCATGAAATACTTATAATGATTAACTGTCTGTCAGCTTTCCTTGTCTATCCTTATTCTCTTTAATTATCGATATGTAGTATAACTATTTACCAAAATATAGTAAATAAGAAGAGTATACTGATATATCCATAAATGCATATGTGAAATGTAAAACAGTAAAGTAATAAACCATACACACATAACACTTGGACTTTTAAAGTGGAAACCCCATTGAGGGAAAAAAACACTGGGATCGGTACCCCAAATTTTCACTCTTCTGAAGTGAGCCCTGTTAAGAGCCAACCCTATTAAAGGTTACAAAACACACTGTTAGGTGTGACCTTGTTAGAGGATTTTATACATATAGGTTGTCACTTAGTATCGGGCAACTCAGTTTGCTACCATCCTTGAATCAGCCTCTTTCTTAGACTGTCAATAGGCTTTAGG
>MU225682.1:5274627-5293180 GCA_018584345.1 Thuja plicata | reverse complement strand
TATATATATATATACATATCTCCAAAAAGTATGAGAGTAAAAATTCAAGGTGTATGTATACACTAAGGCCCGCAGGCTCGTGATCTATAACATATCTATCAAAAATGTCCCTCTACTAAAGATAATATCCTATTAGCCTCTACTCTAGCAGTTGTCTTGATCCCTGATCTATCTAGAAGATGAGGCTCCTCCGGCCTGGTGCCCTATCTGTCCTTATCTAGGTGGCCCCTTCGGTCCTAGAATCCCCCACTGCTCTATGTCTGCTTGGAGTATAATCTACTAGAAGATGCTCTATAACTCGGTGCCCACTGATCTCATGGCACATCTCTCTCATACATATCCTACCAGTATCTCTTTTCCTCCTGAGAATCTCCTAGCATCTCAGCAATCTCAAGCACACATATATCTGCAATGGTACTACCGAACTATTGTGACTCATCCTCAACCCTCTATTCTCTTGATATAGATGTATCTCAAGAGGCAATTAAAGTATCCCTCTCTACTATCAACATGTCCAATCTAGTTGAGAATTTTTCTCTATCTATATCCCTCTCTACCCTCAGTTTATCCACCTGTGTTGTGAATGATGATTTCTCTATAATCCATGATGCCCAATTTGTGGACCATGTGGCTCTATCTATGTCTCTCTCTCGAGCATCACTTGGTCTATCTAGCTAGTTAGCTCTGTAATGCATTGTCTATACTTCTTTTCCTCCTCAAACCTATCATCGAGCACCTATATGTCCTCTTCCTATACCAGATCATCATTGTCCTCATCCATCTACATAGGCATCACATCAGGATCACTATCAGCACTATCCTCCTCATCCTCCTCCTCCTCATCCTCATCCTCATACTCCTCATCCTCATCCTCATCATCATCATCATCTTCCTCCTCCTCCTCATCCTCCTTCTATGTGCTCTCATCCCTAGCCATCCGCACTCTCGATACTGGAACCGCTGGATCTATCAGAGGAACATGCCTATGCTTGGAAAACCATCTATGATACTTATCTTTCATCCCTGCATCTGCTATATCTGCACCTTCTCCCCATTGTCTGGGCTGCAAGTGCTCAAACTCTATGTATGCTACTTGAGTCAAGAGTCCTGCACCCCATGCCCTTACCTCACCCCTCGATTGTGCAAACAATGCTACGTTGGTCAGTGCTCCATGTCTCTCTCTGAACTCCCTCTATACTCTCTTTGGTAGTTGCATCTCGATCACCATGTGACCTATGATATTTCTCCCAATAAGATACCTCTCATGCTTGCAATAGGGTAATTTCTCTCTGTCATCATACCATCTAGGGAAATCTCTATATGGTCGCCAAATGAAATCTATGAGAATGTCTATCTCATGCTTGAAATGCAATGTATAACCTATTGGCCCCTGTGTGAGTGCTCCCTAATAACACTACATGTATGGCATGTATAGTTGTACAATCCTTTGAGCAATGGGCTTAAAGATATCTATATGCTCATACACCCACACCTAAAATAACATGATCTCGCTACTAATCGATAACCCCCCTTTGTACGCTACCTGATGGAGCTGGTAGTAGGTCATCACCAACATGCATGGACCCCATGCAAACACTATGCCCTCCATAACCATGTTCTCTAAGAATCTCCCCCAGCCAATACGGAAGACATGCCCTCATCTATCTGGCACTATTAGAAATCTCATCACACAAAATATCACTGTGATTAGTCTATCATGTTGTCTCACCACTGTCTCCCACCTGATCTCATAGTCTCAGATATCAAGGTCCTCATTGTTGCTGTCAAAAAATTTGTTCTATACAGATTTCCATATCATGGGGTTGTACTCTACTAGCTCCCCATGAATAGGAATCCTGAGGATGCACCACACATCCTCCAAAGTCACTGTCACCTCAACTATCGGTAGGTAGAATGAGCTCATTTCTAAGTGCCACTACTCTGCAAGTGTTGTAATCAAACCATGATTTTCCCTAATCTCAGTCATATAAGTGATATAGTAAATTCCTAGCGACTCTAGGGTCTACCTCTCATGCCTGCCCAGTTTGTGAAGGATATCTAGACATACTGGTCTGGTTTCCCGTGTCTGCGGTATTGCAAGCTCCTCCTGCAATCACCATGCACCTTTGGTCAACTTTCTATACTATATGTTACTTGTTAACCAACCCAAGACCTTTCTTGACCTACTTTGACCTAATTTTGAACTTATCCTAGGGTTTTGAATTATTTAGGAAGCTTTGGGAAGGTTAAGGACTCTCTAAACTTAGTTTTACCCCATTTGCAGTTTTCTTTACCAACTACACAATTTGGCTTACCAACTACGGTTGCAGCACACTTGGTCATGTGTGTCACACACTTGGTCATGTAAAGTGCACTTGTTATGCAGTTGGGCATGTAACCTCTGTAGTTGGTCACATGAGTACCACAGTTGGCATGTGTAGACCTTGTTCGATCCTATTTTGACCTATTTTTGAGCCTTAAATGCCTAGAAAATCATGCAAACCCTAGAAATGACTTAGAGGCTCATATGTACTCACCTCGAGTCCCACATTGGCCAACCATTGGTAGCTATGCACTCATTCCCCATGCTAATTTTGCATTGTTACTCAATCCATTCTTCTTGCTCCAGAGCTCAAATTCCTCCAAATGTGAGAGTGAAAATAACCTCCAAATCCCTCTCCAAGCCTTTTTATAGCCTCTTGGTTGCCTAGATGGACATGCAACCTTTTCCTTTCATGTGGGTTATAATTATTTTTTAACTCTACACCTCATATCTTTCATGTTTGACCTCCAATTTTAAATCCATTCGTTGATGTGGATCTGTCTCATAATTGTCAACAAATCGACCTATCATTTGCATTTTTTGGTTGCTTTTTTGAGGGGGCACCTATGTATCCTGTTATCACTAGGGCATGTTTTAATTCAATTTTATTCAAGATTCTTTCACATATCACTCATAATCTCATTGTATCAAAGAGAGGCAAAATATAGACACCCAAAAATGGTTTGAGCCTGCTAGTCTACGTGTTTTAACATTTTTGGCATTATAGTTGAAACATTGTTTTGTGATCTAATTATTCCTCTATGTTGTGCATATGATCTTTATTATATGATGATATTGTGTCTTTCATCGATAATTTAATATTGCAAAATTGTTTAATTATTTACTAATATTTCTACTCTCTTTGTCAAATTGATCATTTTCCTAATCGATTCTGATCAACCCTGAACCAATCCTATTTGATCCTAAACTGATCCTATTAGATCCTAAACTATATCAAATCATTCTAAATCAATTCAAATCTATTCTATTCTATTATATTCCTAATCATTTCATAATTGTTTGGACTCATTCCAACCATTTTGGGGCATTGCCCAAGATCATCGATGCCTAATTAACTCACTTTTCAAATCAATCAAACCCCTTTTCTAAATCTATTCAATCTTATGATCATTCTAGGGGAATTTTCCAAGTTCATCGATGCTTCATATCCTTTTAATCATCCATTTTATAGAATTGTTAACATTCATCAATGTTATCGTTATCAATCTATCATTATCAATTCAATAGTATTGTCCAAGTTCATCAATGCTATTGTCGATCATCATTATTTCATGAACATTGTCCAATCTCATCAATGTTTCCCTATTCCTATTTCAATCCCATGGCATCATCAAAGTTCATTGATTCTATTCAATCATTTTCAAACATCATTATTTGAGCACATTGTCAAAGTTCATCAATGCCTTGAACCTATCATAATTCTATCAATATTATCAAAATCAATTCAATTATACATTAATACCTTCAATTTGATCAAAAATTCACTAATTTATCCTCTTGGGATGAATAACCTAATATGTGTCCCTATTATTCATGAATAAATCATATTTATTCATTTTTATCCTAAGTCTTCACAATTAATTAATTAATTGGGTAATTCTAATTTATGGTATTTTATAATATCATAAATACTAATTATTGATTTATGTGGAATATTGATTTATTAATTGATTTAATTCCTCCTAATCCCACCTAATTTTCTATATCCCTTAATTGTGATTCATATCCCTATTAAGGTGCTTCATGATATCTTCCATATTTTCTCATTGAATTCTCCCCTAATCATGCATCCAATTTCCTACCTCCATTTCCCTCTATTATGCATTGATTTTATATATTCTAATTCACCAAATTGCCTCTCATTTTCTATAAATCGGGATGCAATCCTCTCATTCAAGTTTGAACCACTATATCCTAGTATTCTTGCTATCAATTTGTGTTTTCAAATTCTTTGTGCAATTGTGTCATTGTCAAAGAGCAACATCAAATCTACTCTATGGAGAAGAAAGGAGAATTTGGAAGGTACATTTGAAGGGAGTTTTAAGTGTTTTCATGCTTTGTATTTATTCTCTCATTTAAAATGGATTTCGTGATAGATTAGATAGGTTTGCATATTGTTTAGGGTTTTTTGGCTACCTAGATATGCATTTTCCTCCTTTTTCTGGTCTTACACCATGATATGTATGGTTCATAATATAGAGTAGAAGTATATCATCAACAAGTTTTGTTTGATAGTGAAGAAGAAAATGTTTATAATATAAAATGTTATGCTAAAAAAAGTGAGGAATATACAATAGTGAGAAGGCCTTCTGATTAGGAAAGAGAAAGAATTAATGCTGATCTACTTACTAAAGCAAGAAGTAATTATAAATTGAGGAATATAGTAGTTGGTGATGCAGATAGAAAATAAGCTGGCATCTTTATCAAAGAAAATAAATCATACATCAAGCAGACACAAAAGAAGGAAAGATCTGTTGAGAATGTAAGTAAGCCAAAATTTAAAAATGTGAACAAATCAAATGATTCAAACATTGTAAATGAGGAAAAGGCCATAGTACCTGAAACAAGTTCTTCCCCTCCTAAAATGGAAAATAATAAATCGAAGAAGGAAGATTCAACTCTAACCATTTAAATTGAGGATAGTAATATTATTATTGAGAAACAAAAGTCCTCTGATGTAATACACCCTAGTTGATATGGGGCAAGTATTATCACAAATGACTGTTAACGTTACATTTTTAGAAAATGATGAGAATTAAGGAACATAAAAACAAGGTCCTTACCATGCTTGATGGTGTTTCCACAACAAGATTCCAAAAACCAAAAGGTGTTGAATAGATTTAATATGTATATGATAAGTCTGACAGTAAGGGAAAATAATATGAAGAAATGGTTTCATAAATTCCTTAGATTTATTTAAATACAAATCATGTAAACACTTCCTCAGAATTTTTTGATCCCTTTTTCCTACCTTTGGTTATAAATGGTAAGATACTAAAAAAGTGTATGATAGATTTAGGAGCATCTAATAATGTTATGCCTACAGAGATAATGAATTCAATGGGATTAAAAGTTAATACTCCTCATGGAAGATGTTAGGAAATGGATTCCAGTGAAATCCCTTTTATTGGTACTATTAAGGCTTTGCCTTATAGGTTAGCAATATGTCCTGACAAAATATTAACAATGAGTGTCTTGGTTGTTGATATTTCACCTCAAAATGGCATGTTTCTATCAAGAATGGAGTGCTTCAATGGGTGGAATTATCCAATGTGATTTATCTTTTTCTTGTTTCAATATTGCTGGTGATAATGTTAAGGTGTCACGGGAAAGTAGGACTTCTCATATGATTGAAGTAAATGAAGATACTAATATGAATTGTTTTGTTGATACAGATATTGGATCTTGTCAAGTACAAGATATAGGGGTTGAGGAAGGAACTTAGCCTATGTTGTTGTTTGATGAAAAAAATAATTTGATGGACCAATGTAATCTATGTGTTAGTAATAACTGAGAGGGGGGGGGGGGGTGAATCAGTGGCCTCNGGGGGGGGGGGTTGAATCAGTGGCCTCAAAATTTATCCTTCAACTATTTACCACCAATCAAATAAACCTCAGATTATTATGTCCCTACAAGATGCATGCCATGAAATATTTATAATGATTAACTGTCTTTCAGTTTTCCTTGTTTATCCTTATTCTCCTTGATTACTGATAAGCAGTAAAACTATTTACCGAAACTCAGTAAATAAGCAGAGTATACCGATCAATCCAGAAATGCATATGTGAAATGTAAAACAGTAAAGTAATAAACTATACACACATAACACATGGATTTTAATGTGGAAATCCTATTAAGGGAAAAAACCATTGGGACCGGTACCCCAAATTTTCACTCTTCTGAAGTGAGCCCTATTAGGAGCCAACCTTGTTAAAGGTTACAAACACACTATTAGGTTTGACCTTGTTAGAGGATTTTATACATAGAGGTTGTCACTTAGTATTGGGCATCTATTGCTACCATCCTTGAATCACCCTCCTTCTTAGACTGTCAATAGGTATCGGGAAAGTCCAATGCTACTTTCATGAATCAACCTTTTTGGCACTCCTTGGGATGTACCTCAATATAAAGAAGATTGTTAAGTCCTACTTTGTTAAGAGACTTGATGCTTCAATGGTTAAAATAAAGCACTATGACCTATTTCTAATGCAACTTTGAATTGAAAATTTTCAAATCTATTTAAGTACATTACCTCTTTGATCAATGGATCAATTAAATTCTTTGTGCTCCACACTTTTCTTCTTTGTGAGGCTATGCTTCACTGTTTGTCGATGTCTGCAGAATTCTTTAGCTCTCCTTTAGCTTGATTGATCAGGACTATATGAATTTATTCTTTATCAGTTTCTCTTTAGCATCCTCTTTCTATTCACTCCCCTTAACCCCATGCATACAAAAATGAATTAAGCTTGTCTCTTATATAGACATGATATTCACTGTTTCTTGATTCTTGATTCTTGATTCTTGGCGTGAAAAAAAATCCAGCCAATTTGATTTAAAGCATAAATCCTAATTTATATTGTAGTTATCTTCATACCAACTGTATAAATTAGCTTTAAATCAATTACTTAACTCTGGTCAAATGAAACAAAGCAAAAAACTAGTTAAGTCTATTTATAGCTCTTGCCAGCTAGATATTTTGTCATTTTCTGAACTCTCTATTCCCTCGGTCAACTCTGCAGTTAGTCCTCAATGACAACTGCCAATTCTATCAGTGTGACTCCAGTTAGCTTCAGGATCTCCATCTGTAGGGAATCATTGGATTTTACTCATCGAGAAACTCTATTTTCATCTTGTCAGGCATCCTGTGGTTTTGCTTCATCGGGCAACACTGTCTTCTGCTCGTCGGGTATCACTGTGACTTTTCTCTTTTTCTTTTACCGATGGTGTGCACTCTGTCAGTGTTTTATGTCACTTAGTGAATACCTAACATTATGCATTTTTGAAAGCATAACCTTTGTTCCATTGATTCTCTGAAGTCTTTGGCATTATGTATATGACTGTACACATGATATCAAGTTGACATCAATGACAATACAAACCATTAACTGATTTAATGCCTTGCATTATCTTCAACTTAACATTGTCAAATATTCAATCAGTTACATGTCATCAATCTCTCCTTTTGGCATTGATGGAAACATAATATATTATCACACTATACTATTTCTAATACAATATGAAATACAATAGTTGAGATTCATCAAACTACCAATCATTTTTTTCTATCAACTGATAAATGTCTGATCGTCGGTAAGCTCTGTTTTAGCTTAGATTTGATTCTAGCAGCTTTTTACTTTCTGATGTGTTGAATCTTCTTGTGTTAATTTCTCTCCTTTTCCTATTCTCTCTTTTATGATTTCTTTTTTCTCTTTTTAGAAACTCTCCCTTTGTATAAACTTTCATACAATTTTCTCTCCCTAAGGATATAATCTCTCCTTGTTGGAGTAATCCGATAATGGATAATCTCTCTCTTTTTCAGAAGAATGTGATAATATGGATAATCTCTCTCCCTTTGACAGCAATGCCAAACAAATATTTTACAAATATCTGACATTCATGTCAAGCAACCCTTTTTTTCATCCATAATATATTTCTTGAATTTCCCTTATCCATCAACAATACATTAATATGCTCCGATGCTCAATTATGATATATACCTCTCTTTATATAGATGTATCTTTGAAGTTCATCTCTTTGCTCGTATCAACATGAATGATATTATATTATGATATTATGTAGGCTAATGCAGCCTCCAATATTTTACTGACTGGTAGACAAGGGTTTGACCCCTAGTCTATTTCTCAAGTACTCAAATGTATCCTTGGGTAGTGGCTTGGTGAAGATATCAGCCAATTGTTCTTTTGATTGCACATACTCAAGTATCACCTCTTTTTCTTGAACTTGTTCTCCTAAATAATGATACTTGATTGCAATGTGTTTAGTCTTGGAATGCATGACTGGATTCTTGGAAATTTTTATTGCACTGCTGTTATCACAATAGATGATCAATGGTTCTGAGATCTTCATATGCATACCTTCTAGAAATTCTTTTATCCATGCAATGTTTGATCAATTTGTAGCAGCAACAACATATTCTACTTTTGCAGTAGACTGAGAGATGCATCCCTACTTCTTGCTAATCCATGTGACAAGTCTGTCACCCATAAAGAATGCTCCTCTAGTTGTGCTCTTTCAGTCATCAAGATTTCCAGCCCAATCAGCGTCGGTAAACACCTTAAGTTCAAATTTGCCTTCTCTTCTATACCATAAGCCAAATTCCTCAGTATTCTTTTCTTCAGATATCTTAAAATTCTTTTCATAGCAGTCATATGTGATTCCCTGGGATTAGTACAAAATCTAGCAACAATTCCTACTGCATGTGCAATATCTGGTCTAATATGTACAACATACATGAGTTTTCCAATCATTGATCTGTACAAAGTCTGATTTACCTCTATTGTCTTGTCTTCCTTTGTCAACTTACATCCAGTAGCCATCGTTGTTCCAACTAGTTTGGAATATTCCATCTTGA
Organism: Thuja plicata; assembly: GCA_018584345.1. Lineage (NCBI taxonomy): Eukaryota > Viridiplantae > Streptophyta > Pinopsida > Cupressales > Cupressaceae > Thuja > Thuja plicata. Next base: position 5,284,244 of record MU225682.1, on the reverse strand, counting down.
ATATTTTTAGGACCTCTTTGATGTATTTGGACTATGTAATGAAAATACCTTCACTTTGTTGAATGATTTGTAGACCAAGAAAGAACTTGATCTCTCCAAAAATAGACATCTTGAACTCTTTGCTCATCTCATCAGTAAAATATTTGCATAGCATATCATTGCCTCCAAATATGACATCATCAACAAATATTTCAGCAATCAAAGTGTTAGCATCAATATCTTCTTTCAAATAAAGATTACTATTTTCACTAGTCCTTATAAATCCAATACTTATTAGATAGGAATGAAGTCATTCATACCAGGCTCTGGGAGCTTGTTTCAATCCATACAAGGCTTTAAGAAGTCTACATACCATGTTTCTCTTATTTGGATTGACAAACCCTTCTGGTTGTTCAATGTATACCTCTTCTTCAAGTATTCCATTTAGGAATGCTGACTTGACATCCATTTGATATACTTTGAATCCTTTATATGTAGCATAAGCAAGTAGTATTCTTACTCCTTCTAGCCTAGAAATGGGTGTAAAGGTTTTTCCATAGTCTATACCTTCCTCTTGTGCATGCCCCTTGCATCCTAGTCTTGCTTTATTCCTTGTGACTTCTCCATTCTCGTTTAGCTTATTCCTGAATATCCACTTTGTACCAATGACATTCTTGTCATCTAGTCTTGGCACAAGTGACTGTTAGCTCATTTTCTTGTATGAATCAATTAAAACAATAATAAATGTTTAACCCTCTATTCCCAACTAGGATTCATAGATGAATAAGGTTAATTAACAAGGATAAAAATTCTCCTACACTTTGGGCTCCACATACACAAGCGGGTGCACCTTCAACAGACTCACTGAACAACAGAGAATCTCACAGTGGATTAAGGATTTGTAATCCTTCTTCCTTTTATGCTAGTTTGGCCTAGGAAGGCTAACCTATTAATTCACACTTCAAGGAATCACTAAGATGAACTATATTCTTCAATACAATCAAGTACACATATAAGTTCTTGACAACAAAAGGTAAAGGCTTTAATATTTAAATTGATGATAACAACCACATGTTATCATATCGTCCAGTGCCTAATCATGGGTAATAGAGTCATAATAGAGCATACACATATTAAGACAATTAATCAAAACACAATTGAACCCCAGATAGAGTGCCTTACAAACTATCCTCTCATTCCTCACACCAATGTATCAAATCCTTGCACAAACCCTAATTCTCTGTAATCACCTACAAGATTTATACCCTCCTTGAAAATAACTCACAAACAAGAACATGACTACCTTGTAATCAATATACTCAAAATGCCTTACAAATTGAACATACAAGAATTAATTCTAAATGCAAGAAGACACCATTGACATAAAAAATGGAGATTCCATTGTATTTTATTAATATGAACTCAATAAAAGTACACTTTGAAGACTCAAAAACCAATGGTCAGACCAATTTAGTAATCTGCCTTGTAGTCTTATTTTTTACCATCCTTATTACAATATTACAACTTGATACTTACACGTACCCTAGTCATATTGGAATCCTTTTGGAGAATAAGGATGGAACAAGCTACAGATGATTGGGCTACAGGACAAAATATAGTTCCAAGAAGAGACAAAACTTCTGGCTGAAGAGATAACAATATTTTCTACGAGCCATGTGATTATTTGTCTTATGACTGCCTGAATGCTTGAAGTTGTGTCAAAGTAGTTGGGTCTTTATCATCTAGATCTTTCTCTCTTGTTGGTGTAGAGGCCCCAAATATCTAATTTGCTTCATTCAGTCAACCTCCTTGGTGTTAGTTGTCCCCTTCACATTTGTTGTCTCGTGCTATCGGTGTGACTACTCCATACTTGCTAACCCATGTCGTGAACACCTCATCACTTGGCCAATTGAAATTGAGAACCTCATAATTTTGGCTGTTGAACTCCTCCCAATCACTGTTAGCCTTCTCAATCTCTGCCTCCCAAGATGCAAAATATGCCTTGGCTTTACTCAAAATATCTATAGTTAGCACAAACCATCCAGTATTTGCCAAAGTGACAATACTTTTTGTTCTGCTAGTTAATGCTTCATTTAACTTCCTTAGCCATAGGGCTTCATTTTTTATGTTCCCATCCTCTTTCAACATATAGGGATACATATCATATCTGTCCTTGGAAAATTCCCCTTTCAAAGTTGTGATCTTCTTCATCACCATGTTCCTCTTGGTGTCTAAATTGACCATCAATTTGAGACACTTATGAGTGCTTGTCAAAATAATATCAATATTATTTTTCTCTTTAGAGAGGGAATTGAAAGATTTTACATGGGATGCCCTCCCTTTCCATTTACTCACTATCAAATTTCATTGTCCCTTTTCAGAATCATATTTGTTAGTGATGCTTGCAATCTTCTTCCCTAATAGGTAGAGATTAGAGAGGTTGACATCATTAGCACATCTCTTGAGATTTATAAATATTTGATCTGTGTGCTTTTGCTTCACCAATTCTTTATCCTCTTTGTATGCTGGGGAATCTTTGAGGTCTCTCTTACCCTCCTCTTCTAATCTTGTTCTTTCACTGATTAGCCTGCTCTTCTCAGCTTCTAATTCTTCCTTCTTGGCCTCAATAGCTTCTAGATTAGTAGGACTTAGCGGTGTAGGGGATGGGGGATATGTTATAAATGGACTTGAGGAGGAGGGCTGATGAGGCTCCTGAGTAATCATCCCTTGAGGCACAAATTGGGTTTTTTTCTTACCCTCCAACTCTGCAATTATATTGTCCTTCATCAAAGATTTAAACCTCTCTTCATTATAAGCCTTGAGCACAAACTCATACTTTTCATTTAGACTAGCATATGCCTCCTTCTCTTTTTTTGACACTTTCATGCTCAGATTGGAAACTTGTACAACAAGGTCAGCTGCTTCAACTCCTGAGGTGTCTACAACCCTTTTCACAATCAGGTTGCCTGTGTCTTCAGTTTCATTATCCTCTTTAGTTCTTCTTTTGTCCTTTTTCCTTAGTGACCAGATTGCCAATGCTGCATGGTATTTACTAAATTTAGCGCCAATCGATGTTCCAATAGGGCTTATTGGATTTTCTTGTTTCCTTATGGCATCAAAAATTACTGCATCAGCTAAATCCTATTATGGCAATATGAGAACCCCTTGTCTTTTGACCATCTGTCTGCCCTCTTAAGGAGTAATTTTATCAAATTTCAGTATCAATTATTGTTTAACTTCTTTCTCTATGTCCTCTTTGGCAGCATCGGGCTGGGATTCTATCATTTTTTGGCATTTTTCATAATATTCACCAAAAGGGCATCTCCACAGAAACTGAATAAAAGCCCTAGTTTTGATGAAATTGTCAACAAACAAGAATTCATCACTTGCTTGCTTTGTCAGAGGGTCTAACTCCTTGCCAGCAAATTTAGCCACTGTGAGGTCAGATGATGTATGCTTGGGTTCTTCTAGCATCCCCTCTTGTAATTCATGAGTAGTAACAACTACTTCACTAGAATTTCTCATCTTGAGCAATTGCTCAGCAATGGTCTGGTCATCATACTGCATAGGGGATTGGGAAGGAGAATATAATTCATCTCCTTGTTCTTTTATCTCCACCCTTTTCCTCTTTGTAGAGGATACTTCTTGAACATCAGTGTCCATTGGCCTCTTTCCCTTATGTTGAAAGGGTTGATCAATTTTGGGAGCAACAGTGGTATATCCCCTTCTTTTGTATACTAGATAGTTCCCATGTGGAACTATTATGCTCTGTGGGAATTTATTCATGATAGCAAGGGCCTTTTATGGGTTAATCTCAACTTCTCTCGTCCTTTTCGCATTCAAGGTTTGCATTATTCCCTCAAAAAGATTCATAAGTGAATCAATTTTATAAGACCATGGGAAAAAATCCTTAAGAGGATCATAGGTCTTGTCAAAATTCTAGACAAAGTCCAAGGATTTCTTATATGCCATCCATTTCTCCTTCCTAACTTCTTGAACCTCTAAGTCAAAGATATTCTTGATAATATCCTCAGGATAGTAGAACTGATGTTTTAGCATAATACAAATGTTCCTCTTCCTGAACATGCCCATGATAAAATCTTCATTATCAACACATCTAGCTATGGAAGTAGATAAATGATAGGGATCAAAATACTTATCAAATTGTGTCCACCCTCCTTTTGTTATGTTAAAGTGATGGGCTTTAGTGAGGGAAGGGAAGATATTTCCTTTCATCTTTCAAGTTAAAGCTTCCTCCTGTAGCCCACCTAATTGTCTTATGATTTCTGCTATCCCAATTTTGAGTGGGACTCTATAGGGTAGCACATAAGGAACACCTCTAAAACCATAAACCCTAATTACTATGGGAAAAGGGTATAATATAAAATCTCCCTAGTTGTGAACAATTTTCAACTCAGGGGCATACTCCATAGGCCTTAAAAGCATCAATATTTCATTATGAATTCTTGTAGTTTGGTTGCTTAATAATGACTTAAGTCTAGTTGCAAAAACTTTGTCAAAGTATACATAACTTGTATTCTTTCTATCCCAGGACAAGTCTGTACTCCACATCTGAACAGGAAATTCTTCATCATCTTGGAATTTCTCCAATTCCATTTCTTCTTCAAAGAAATCTGCATTTTTAAATAAGAACATATGCATCATGAGGGAATACCAACCCATTGGCTTCTGTATATTTCCATCTTTGATCCCTGACAAACCATCATGCATCTCCTAAGAAATATAGGATGCATAATCAAACACTACTGATAAATGGGGATGTAGAATTTGAACCACCATCAACATTATTTGGACTGGCATGGCTACCTCCTCATTTATCCATAAGACATTACATAGGGAACTGTACATTTTTCTTGCTTTTCCAATGAAGAAATATACCTTGAAGGGTTCAGGGGTTCCTGGCCCTATTACAACTAAATCTCCTATCTTGCTTGCATATCCCTTCACTACTTCACCTCTGTAATAATCCCTCTGGTTATTGTATATTTCTTTGAAATATTCAAGGTCAATATCATCCATACTCTGGGAAGGGTCAGTCAACTTGAAGATCCTCCTAATTTCATCAGCTGACACAGTTAGTATTACATTTCCTCAAGTGTCTCTAACAATCCTAGACACCTTGTCATTAGTGTTTGCTATTAGAATGAGAATATAAGTGTCCATGAAGACACTAGGTGCTATTAGCTTACCAACATCTAGTTCCCAAATATTACAATCTAGGGTGGGGGCCTTTCTCTGACTGTAAGCTGCTCTAAACAGAGCTAGGGCATCAAAACATGTGGTAGCAGCTTTTGCCCACCTTCCTGAATCATATAGCCCTTCCCCAATTCTGAAGCAGGGATGTTGTGGTATTACTTTCTTAGCTTGGGTGGCATCCCCTGAAGACAATGGTAACTATTGTAGTAAATCCTCCCTAACATTCTATTTCTGGTAGTCAACCTGTCCGGTGATTTCAACTCTAGGGGCCATTCTAATGGTTTTCTATCAATACTAGAACCAAATTCTGAAACAGGAGTTCTAAAACCTTCTTTAAACTACAATTATATCTCAATTTGAATGCTTAGTGAATTAGTGAACTTACCCGTTCTGCAGAGAAGTCGCTTGAAACTGGTTTTCTTTTGTGATTCCATCTTTGTGTGAATGGTTTTGGTGAATGATTTAGACAGTAGTCGGCTTAATCATTTTACGGCCTCAATCAAATTAGTCTCTCAAATTAAATTCAACTAGAGTTGCAACACGTTCTGTAATTAATTCACCAACTTTCATTTTGCGGCTTAGCGGCTCTCTACAACTTGTTTTATTAACTTTGAATCTAAACCGTTGATTTTGGGCACTATTCTTTGCATCGGACGGCCATCTTAATTTCCCAAAAACAACTGCTAACTGAGGACACATGTCGGCACCGCTTATCCGCTTATTCATTATATGTCGAGCATCTTAGACATAAGAAAATAAGTGAGCCATCAGATGCTAGCCAACTTAACTAAAGCTTAACATCCTGCAAGTTATATATACCTGGGCCCACCAACTGCCAGCTGTCGCCACCACTGATCTACTTGTTAGATTTCATGCACTTTCCCTTTAAGCTAATAAGCAGTCCGTTCTATCTTTTGAAACTTGTGCACCATTTAACAAAGCACCTTTACAACAGCCCAGCCCCACCAAAGACACACGTTGCCACCGCTTATTCGCTTACTCATTAGATGTCGTCCACTTTGGAGATAAGCAGATACATGCACCGTTAGATTTTTTCTGACTTGCACCACACATAAGGTGATGACGTAAAGGGACCCATATGGCGAGACCTAGGAGGCAAAAGGCAACCTATTCAACGTAGACACATAACTTAGTATGACTTAAGTGACCGAAAAAGTAACGCAGGAATAGAATCAACCAAGGAACTTAGGGTTTTTTAGTCACTTTTGACCACTTTCAAATAGGTTGAGGATTTAGGCACATTTTGCAAAGGCATAAAATCAAATTTAATACCAATTTCAAAACCCTTGACACTTCAATGACATGAGACCTTATAAAAACTACAAGGCACACTTTTGACAAGAAATAGCACCAATAGTGGCTCTTTCTGAGGATGTTTAAATGCCAGGTTATAACAAGAACCACAGATCTCTGGGGAAGTAGACCACAAACCAGACCAACAAAAAATAGGAAACAAACACACAATAGAAGGGAAACACACCTGTACATATATAACAAACTACTGTGCATGGAAAGCAGGAGTTAATTAAAGAAATTTTTCAAGAATTGTCCATGCACTGGCAATTCCTGTTCTTCATCATCCAGATTCTTGAGGAAATAAGAATATTTTCCAAAGATCCTAGATACAAAAAAAGACCCAATCCATAGTGATTCAAATTTCTTATGCTTGCCCTTCTCTTCAGTCCTAATATTCCACTACAATCCAAAATCATTAAGCAAAAACTTTCTCACATCTGCTCTTCTGTCAAAGAGGTATTTCATTCTTTGTTGTAGTTTGATATTTTCTCTCTAGATTTCTCTCCTTATCTCATCCAATTCCACCAACTGAACCATTGTTTCTTCCATAGGTTCAGATATTTCTATTCCTTCATCTTGGATAAACTTGTAAATTGGAACCAAATTATTGACAGGCATTCTTAACTGAACACCATAAACTAATTCAAAAGGAGATTTTCCAGTTGCTTTCTTGACAGTAATCCTATCAGCCCAAAGGGCAAGTTTCAATTTAGTATGCCAAGCTCTCTTATTTCCCTCCAAGGTCTTTTTCAAAATTTGTAAAATGCTTTTATTGCTAGATTATGCTTGACCATTAGCTTGAGGGTGGTAAGGGGATGAATAGGACATAACAATTCCCATATCAGAGAAAAAGTCAGTGAACTTTTCTGACCTAAAGCACATGGCATTGTCCATTATCAGTTTAAGGGGAACACCAAACCTGGTAATTATATTATTCATCAAAAATTTAATAACCATAGAACTTGTTTCCTTTTTGGTTGGGATTACTTCTACCCACTTTGTGAAATAATCAGTTGCTAGTAAAATCCACCCATGGCCTCCACTTGACTTTTCATTAAATTCCCCTATAAAATCCATTCCCCACATAGCAAGGGGAGCCTCTGCTACCACTGAGTTTAATAATAATTCCCCTAAATATTTAATCTTGCTTGAAAATATCTGGCATGGCTCACATTTCCTGACAAAAGTGTGAGCATCTTGGAAATGATAAGGCCAATAGTATCTAGCCCTCAAGATCTTGTGGGTTGTTGTTCTAGCAAAATAATGCCCTCCACACATTCTAGCGTGCATTTCTCTTAATACCTTTTCTGATTGACCTTTGTCAAGGCATAGCAACAGGATCCCATCTCTATTTTTCTAGAACAAATCACCTTGTAACAAAACATACTTTTGTGATTGCAGTTTCAAACTCCTCCTTTGGTTATCATTTAAGTTGTTTGGATATTTGGCATTTTTCAAAAAATAAATAATATTGGAATACCAGGGTTGCATCTCAATACTTGTCAAGCAATTATCTTTAGTACTCACATTGTTTATTTGGGCCACATCCAAATTTTCCTCTGTCATCAATTTAGCCAATCCTAATCCCCTCACCAATTTATTAATATGGATTTCTATATCAAACTCTTGAAATTTGTTTATCCATTTACATATTTTCCGTGTCACTTCATTTTGAATAAAGATGTCTTTGATAGAAGCATGAGGGACATAGGCTTTTAATTTTGCACAGACCAAATAAGGCCTAAAAGCCTTAACTTCCTTTACCAGAGCATAAGTTTTTTTTTCCATCATTTGATAATTTAATTCAAGTGATTGCAATAACTTACTAAAAAATGTGATGGGATGCTCAAATCCTTCATCATCCTTTTGCAATAAGACTGCTGCAATAGTATGAAATGATGCAAAAGTGAACAAAGAAAAGGGTTTAGTGTAGTTAGGGGATACAAGAAATTGTGCTTCTTGAATAGCTTTCTTTATTCTCTCAAATGATAACTGAGCTTCTTGGTCCCAATCAAACTTCACATTTTTCTTCAACAATTTGACAATAGGTTTCACTAGTTCTGCAAAGTTGACAATAAATCTCCTAACAAAGTTAATTTGCCTCAGAAATGATTGTACACCTTTCAAATTTTTGGGAGCAAGTACCTTTTGGATGGCTTCAACCCTCTCAGGATCTATCCTCACCCCTTCTTTTGACACTATGTGTCCCAAAAGCTTCCCTTCAGTAACAGCAAAATGACACTTTTTTGGGTTCAGAGATACCCCATATTCCAGTGCTTTCGTCATGACCCTTTCCAAATGATTTCAATGATCCTCAGCTCTCTTTGAGAAAGCTATTAAATCATCTTGGTACACCACCATTAGAACATCTGTGAGGTCCTTGAAGGCTACATCCATAGCTCTTTGAAAAGTAGCTCCAGCAATTTTTAGCCCAAATGGCATACAGGCATATACATAGGTGCCCCAAGGGGTAGTAAATGTTGTTTTGAATTTCTCAGATTCTTTAACCAACACCTGATTATACCCTAAAAATACATCCATCATAGATAATAAGTCACATTGAGTAACTTTATCCAACATGGCCTCCATATTTGGTAATCCATAATTATCCTTCAAGGAAGCTACATTTAAATTTCTGAAATCAACACACAATCTTATCTCTCCATTTTTCTTCCTTACAGGGACTAAGTTGGAGACCCAAGATGAATGTCTAATAGGCTTAATTATGCCTGTATCCCTTAGCTTCATCATTTTTGTCTGCATCTTGGTAGCCAATAGTGGATTGATTGGCCTTTGCTTCTGCCTGAATGGTTTAGTGCCTTCTTTTAAAGGAATATCATGTTGAAATAAATCTTCTTTGTAAGCCTTTAAATCACCATAAGACCAAGCAAAAATATGTTTGTATTTTTTCAACAAATTTATCAAACTCTATTTGACATTGCTGTCCAATTTTTTGCCAATATAAACTAATTGGGGCGATGTTTCAGATCCCAAATTAACTTCCTCTAAGTCTTCCATTCTGGCATTGGATTTCTAAGTCATATAGTTGTCATTTATGCTAAACATGCCTTCTAATTCAACTAACCCCTTGGGAATGAGATTAG